>JZSA01002052.1:0-22575 GCA_000956155.1 Cotesia vestalis | reverse complement strand
TCGAAGAGCTCAAAAGCATACAGAAGCTATTTTTTTGAGCTCGGAGAGCTCAAAATAATACACAAATTGTATTTAAGAGCTCGAAGAGCTCTAAAACGTCATAAGTGCATTTTCTATTGTTTAGGTATAGAATTGGCGGGAAGTTGCAGGGATGGCCTTCAGGGTCAACCGTTTTCCTAATTTTTTTTCATGTGAAGAAACGTCTTTGACGATAAATTTGGTCAAAATACATGTTAATTAGAAAAAAAATCTTAACGACAATGAGAGGCTTACAGAATTTATGTTTATATGGAAGAGCGATCATGTGTTTTGATTTCAAAGGATGTCGTACTTGCCTATAAGAACCTTACAGAAAAAATTAAGCTCCATGTATTCTACTCGATTATTTTTTTCTGTTTCATCATTTCATTCTCTATAAGAAAGCGTCATAAAATGAAAACGAAGAGAATAATTACTTTACAATTATATTTAATAAAACTTCCAATATTTTTTAAACCTAAACTCTTTTAAATACTTTGAAGACTGAAGCACTTCAATATAGAGGATCAAGATTTTTTCATTCCTCTAATCTTTCTATTGATTTGTAATAACGATACAGCAAAAGTAGAATACTGTTATACTTATGTTTCTGTCGGATCAAATTAGACTTTAAACTTAAAAAATCTCTGTTCATCAATTTCACGTTCTAGAAAACTTTTTTGTATTTTGAAAATACAACAATCGTTATTCTGAGTTATAAGATTTTTACTAATTATTTATAATTTTAATACATTGAATCAATCAATAAAGGACAGAATATGTTGTCTATTTTTCTCTTCCTTCTTCTTTACTTTTAATAGACAGTTTTAAGTTTTGAAAATGTAATATTTTTTTTTTCTTTACAATAAGAAGATTAAAATTTACAGACTGAAGCAATAAAATTTCGTTAAGAAAAAAATTTTAACCATTCGAAAATTTCAACAGAAGGACTAGAACTTGCCAATAAAGTAAATAATTTCAAAAAATCATTGATAAAAATAAAAAATTACTCTTAAATTAACAAACTGTTAAAAAATGTAATTCTAATTCGTTTTGCCGTCAAAATTATATGAAGAAATAATTCAATTTAATTGAATTATTTTTTTTTCTTGAAAATTTTCTTGCTACCACGAATTAAGGTTTAATGGATAAATTATGGTTAGGTCATAATTATCATTACAGGATCCAACCTTTTATCGGTTTCACAGTCATAATGGTAATAAAATATTTATTTAAAATTCGTTTTCTTTAAAACAAAGAGTTACTATGAAACGTTAGCTATTTAGATTCTTAGAGTTCAGATGAAAAATGTTGAAGTGTTAAAATTTTTGATGTTTCAATTCATAAAATTTTTTCCCAACCCAACTTATTATTTGAATAATTAATACATCATAATTTGTCGTCAAAAAAATTGACAATTTGAAAGAGACTCTTAAGCATCACAGTAAGCATCATCCAAGATCGTTGAACTCGAAATGGTGCTGACAGGACATGCCCCTCCTCCAGTCTCTCTTTCTCTCTTATTCTTTCTGATTATAGGGAATAACCCCCACCAGAATACAATACGATACATACACTAGTATAAGTACAGCTCAAGCTCTTATAACTCTGGCTCCTTCATATTCAAGACTCCTACCTTTTGCTTATTCGACCTCGTCGACGCTTCTGCCGGCGTCACCTTGTCGGGCTTTTACTTGATAACCGCATATATGTATAAAAACATATACATATGCATATGCATGTCTTAAACTTCGTGTCCATAACTATAATTTATCTATAATCATAAATGTACTCCTGCAATACAATTCTTGCTCATCTCATTCTTTAACTCACTTATATAAACAATTATTCTTTACCTATACTATTCGCACCTATTAACAATTTATATATTTCAACGAAATTCTTTTATCTAAAATTTACAATCAGTGGTTTTGACGCGAATTACGATTTACATTCAAGAAAAATGATAAGGACAATTAGTAATTGAAATGTAGGACGTGTGTGTCAAGAACAGACTTGATGAGTTGCTACGTTTACAATTAATAATAATTATTTTTTTTTACTCCACAGAAAAATCCATTGTTTCGTAATACTTCTCAGAGATGTACAGAAACTTATTTTTATAAATTGCTGTGCAGCGAAATAAGGCTTTTAAGGATAATCCACTTTTAGATAAGAAACATTATATTATTATTACTCATCAAATAGAAATATATATATTATATACTTTATATGCATTTATAATTATAGACACGTATGTGAAACTGACACTCGATCTCTCGTATATCAGTACCCAGAATAAAATATCGTACGAGTTGCAAGATATTTAACAAGGTCATTGCTCATCTTTCAGGAAGAAATCACAATTAATACAATAGAAGAGATATGAAAAGCTTTTATGTCTTCACCAACGGTCGAAATAATACGCAAGAAATATATTTTTAATAAAAAAAAAAATTCTTTTGAATTCTATCATCAAAATTCAACATAAAAAATTATTTTTGGAGCAAATTATATTTGGACCAGTCGACCTGAGCGAATATTTTGCACAATATCATGATCATATAATGAAATCAGACTGATATTGATTGCTACGTTTGAAAAAAAAATTTTTCTTTTATTATTGAATATTTGCATTTACTCATTTCCACCATGAAAGTCACTAGTAGTCAATACATACAATTTTGGCAGTGATTGTCTACGAATGTTATTGATGCAAACAGCTTAGGAATCTTTAAAACAAAAATATTTGATTATTTACTAGAGGTTGATTATGATCATTAATCCTATAAAATTGTATTATTATTTAAGATAACTATTATTATCTATATTTTAGACTATAACTCAAAGTAGAATGTGATGACTCAATATATATAATCTCCATTATATTTTATTTAGTTTTAATTTGATTACAACTTATCTTCTTAGCTTTTATAATAGAAATATCTAATTACGATTGATAATCAAATTGTATTATTTAAAATTAAGTGTATTGACAGGTGTATTTTAAAGTGTTTGGACTTTAACTATATACGTTCGTAAAATGTGCTTCAGAAATTTGTCATGGGATAAGAAATATAATCTATTCATCTCTTGTAAGGAAATAAATCAGCGATCATGCGCCCTCTGTTGGAGATTTTTAACACTACTTTTGGATATATTAATCCATGTCAGTTCATTTGTAGATAAATTAAATTTTGAAGTATGGACATATCAAGTGACGTCAAAAAATTATTTATCCTGAATTTATTGAAATTGATTGATCATCATTAAATTACAAGCCATAATAATTAAAATTTTGTTGAACATTTAAAATCTGACTAAAAATATATTTTTTTATCCACAACAAAATGTAATCTTGAGTGAATGAGTAATGTAAGCAAGAGTGAATTTATCTTAGTGAATAAAACCGCTGATACAGTGAAGTTTTATCTCGGGGAAAAATAAAGTGAAATAAAAGCCAAGAGAAAAGAGAAAAATACATATAATAAATAAGATATGCTCGGAATGTAAAAACGATGGAGATAGATCTTTGTTTTCTCTGTTGCTCATTCCGGACGTAATTCGCCTTAATCGAAGGAGGATGTGGAGTCGGTTAAACCGAAGTCAGACAGTCCAGTTTCATTCGGACGTCAGCTGCCCGGATGTCTCCCCCATCTGTGGGACTCGTGTTGCAGGGAACAGTAGAGGCACCCATGTGAGACACCTTCTACACTCGACTCTGTACTTTGACTCGCTCGCCTGCTCGCTCAGGTGGACCCACACGCTCAGGACCCGCGTCCATACTTTGTCTACATACACCGGTCGGCCTCCAGTCCTCCTATGTCCATCATCATGAGAAATATATCCACGTGCATCTGCACATGTGCGAGCATTTTCTTTCTGGCTTAACACTCTTCATTAATTATCCATTAATACTTAACTACACAGTAGTTTATGGATATACTTTACTATCAATTGAAATTTATACCTGTATATACCTCATTTATCATTTGATTAATTATCAATCGTCTATGTTCAAGAACTTTGGCAGTTTCAGTATTGACAAACATATTAGCTCATTATTCTTTTGCAACGCTATATTGCACGTCTCTATACGTGTAAAGCTCATAAAATGAAATTGTGCCTTACTCCAGAAAAATTGAGTTCAGTGAATATGATGATAATTATGAGTAAATTATCAGAAAACGATAGTGATAAAACCTATAGGCGCCGTCTTTTAATGATTCTAAGCTCAAATTTGTATAGGAAAATCGAATAAAAAATCATGGAATGATTGGCCGTTAGTCCATAATAGTTTTTATTTATCAAAACTTGTTGAAAGTTTGGAAAAATATTTTATATTTTTAATGAAAAATGTAATTTTTTTTTTTTTTTTTTTTTTTTTTCTCGAAACAATCTACATAATTGAAAAACCAAAAATGAGTATAGAATTTTTGGACATAATATTGTAGTTAGGGATTTCGAAGGTTGAATAAATTCAACTTAAGTGATTAACATAGATAAAATGCCAAGATTAATAATTAGAATTGGTTATTATTTAATCGAGAGACTTTGATTTGAGTTTCTTTATACCTTGTTCACTTTTTAGGAATTTATTTTTTTTAAATTAGGAAAAAAATTTTTAATAATTGTACCCACAGCAGAGTCTAAATATTTATGTACTAATACAAAGTTTTATTTTTTTTTTTTTTTTTATAAATGAATTAACAAATTTTATTAATATCACATTGATAAAAAGGTTAGCTTGCCTCAAGAAAAAAAATTTTGCACCAAGAAACTATTTTGAAGAAATCGATTTTCTTGAATAAGTCATTTTTAATTAAACTAATTAAAAATAAGATAAAAACGAATTAAGAGAAGACAAAAACGATCGACAGTCAACAATTTCGCTGTTTTATTTCGGAACTTTTCTCAAATTTATTCATTAATATTTTGTCTGTATTAAAATAAAAGATTATTTTTAAAACAATTTATCGAATTCTCAATTATTAAGTTCATCATGCAGAGGTAAAATCACAGTGGTATAAAAAAAACATTTATCATGATTAAGATAACGATCATGAAGAATTTTTATCCATAAAATAAGCTCAATTTAATTTTAGATTATAAAAAGCTCCTAAGGAGGTCAAATGAATTAACGGTTAGCTTATTTATTGAACCTTCTTGTTTCTATAATTATAGAGATCCATCCTATAGTTAAAATTATACCGAAAAGAAAAAAATATAAAGAGCAGAGCCAGTGAACAGCACAAGCAAGTAAAGAGACAGTGACGAGAAGGGAGAGAATCAACAGAAGGACAAGAACAGGAACAAGATGGTAGCGAAGAAAGACAAAAAGCTTTATTTACACTCACAAAAGAGAACAGAGAGTTCCTTCTTTGTTTCTCCGTTGAGTATGTAGCGTACACGGAGGAGGAAATATCCGAGGGACCAACGTCGGGATGGCCAGAGACATAAGGTAGGGAACGGATAGGAGGAAGCGTGGGCACTCGGGTGTGACTCTCCCGCGGGTTTTTATCTTCTCTCTTCTCTTTTGTACTTAATACTCACTTCTAATAACTGACTCTGTCTCTCGTTTTATACCACAATCCTCATCATGTGCCCTCTTACTCGACTCTGCATGCACGTATTATAGTATTATCCTCAACCAAACGGAGTTAGAGCCAGAGCCAGAAGCGATAGATAGACCAGCACCAGCAGAACCTTGGACTCTCCCCGGGCTTTTGTCCGGAAGTGCTCTTTATCTCTGTCGGTCTGTCCCTTCGTGCACGCTACGCACACCTCAACCCTTCGCGGCACATTTTCACCCCTCTTTTCCCTTTTCCCTCTGTTCAGTACCGCCACATACTTACTACTTGCTGGCTTACGAGATATCATTTTTTCCCTCTTTTTATTATAATCCACCTCCTCCTTCTCCTTCCTCGATTTTTTCTCCACTCCGCCTCCCTTTTATATCACCTGCGTGCACGGTGCGTGCATACATAGACACCCAGAGACATATTCTTCCATGTGTACCACCTGCCATCTACATGTATGAGCTTACAATATGCTTTATGAGAAAAACCAACGGCAAATCACCAACTGATCAATATTATGTCATCAGTCATCACATTTATTTCCCATCAATTTGTCAAACATTTATATCATTAAAATCAACAAATCTGAATTTCTATTGCTATTCGTTGTTCATTAAAAACAATTCCAAAACGGTTGACCATATAGGCTATCCCTGAAACTTTTTACTATTTTCTAGCTTTAAATGTTTGATAATTTTCCAATTCATTGATTTTTGCGTAAAAATTAAAAAATTTTTTTACATCAATATTTTTTTGGAAATTTTGTATATCTCATTAATTAAATTATATTCAAATTGAATTCAAATTTAGGTAAATTTTTTACTAATTTGTTCGATCGTAAATATGGAAACAAACTTGAAAGAATATCTATTACTCTTTATAAAATTTGAAAAAACTTTCATAATTTTTTTAAATTAATAGATAAAATTTTACTCAATTTTCATTTCAAAGACATGTCATCATTTGATGGAACCTTTTATAATAAAAATCAATTTTAAAATGATGCATACAATTACAACAATGCTAGAATATATTCCATACGAATGTCATATTTTTCTCGAAACTCTAGAATACAATTTATTAAATAAATAATTGATTAAAAATACAGACTTTTATGAAATTAAGTGCTCTGGAAAAAAGATTTCTTGATTTTGCTATTATTGAAAATTATACAAAATTGATTATACATGAAAATTCAGTGTAATTTTAGCCAATTCTTAGGATCATCAAGTTTTTTGGATGATAACCTTCAATTTAAAAAATCTTCAATCAACACACACAATTAAAGCCATACAAAAAATACAAGTTCATATTTTTGAAAAACATTTTACAATAAATATTATACAATTTTCCGACAAAAAATAAAAGATTGCAGGTAGATATACTCTACTAGAGTTAGAAAAATGAATTTGAGGTCAATATAAGAATGATTAATACATAAATAATAAGCTAACATCATCCAGAATAAGAGTAGCTCAACTGATAATTATAGAACGGAGGGGATAAGCTTGAAGGACAAACAGAGTTAAGTATTTATGATGGACGCTATTAAATATATATATATATATATATATATATATATATATATATATATATATATATATATATATATATATATATATATATATATATATATATATATAGTTGTTGTGTGTTGCGGAGGTGAAGACTAAAGAAGGAGAACAGAGGTGGGAGTTAATCGGATGAAGAGATCGTCAGACTGTGCATCCTCTCATGCCCTCACTCTTATTCTCGAGAGTTTGTCTCTCTTTCGAAGCATTTTCTCTCTTCGTTAAATCATTATTTTCATAATATATATGAGTAAGTTGATTATTTATTATTTTTATCTAAAATTTTCTTCACAAGCTTTTATCTCAATTGTTATTATTTTTAATTATGATTTTATTTACATACTTACTACCGGCTAATGACTTTTTGTTTTAAATATGGATTAAGATTATATTCTTTAAATTTATCGAGAAGAAATTTTTAAGTTTGAGATAAAAATACTAAACTAAGATATTTCAATTTGTAGAATTTATGATGTAGAAGTAGATAACTTTTATCGATAAAACACCGATAGCATCGGTTATGAAGCGCATGTTATTTTCAAACCTAATTGAATTTTAATTTTGTTTTGATGTACAGTATTCGATGATTATTTGAAGAAGTAAAAAAAATTATGAAATAATAATAATAATAATAATGGTTAAAATATTTATTATTTAGTAGTAAGACTAACGTTGAATTATTCTCATTCTCGAGTTAAAGTCTCAAGGTTGGAGATACGTGTGAGTGTGTCTAGATGACAGCATCGAGCGTGTACTAAAGTGAGCTCGTCATCCCCCTCGACCCTCGACTGCTGTTACTCTGACAGACGAAGAAGTAAAGAGCGGACGTTCGGCTTGGTTGACCGGCTACACGGAGGGAAACCGTAAAAGATGGGAAACCTCTCGGTGACGACTACGTACTATACCAACTTCCAGCATAGAATTAACATTCACCTCTCAGGCATCTTTGTATCCTCTTGTCTCTTCACTTTTCTTACACTCTCATTGTTTTTTAAAAACAACGCATCTCCACTGTATAATAGATATACTTTTTATACAATTTAGAAAAAAATTAACATAAGAGAAAAAAATTTCAATTAATACCATCATTGATAAAAGTTAGACCATCTTTAATTCAGTGGAAATTTCAGTTGATTCATCAATTATTATTTTGCATTCAAGATGATCTAGCTCTTCAAAATAATATCCTTGGTTCAAGTTTTTTTTTTTCTGAATCAAGTTAATTTTTTTATTACTGTATATATCAAAGAGGCACAAAAAAAAATCGTATACTTTTTTTCGAGTCTTTGATTCGGAAGGTGTTATTTTACTATGTTTTAAGAGCTTTCTCCGAAAATCAGCTTAATAAAATATTTTGTAGTGGTTGTTCAGAAAAACATTATTACTGCTGATAAAAGAATTGATTAACTCTTAATAAATTAATTTATTTCGAAAAAATTAATTAATTTATTGAATATTACTCATAACTTTTTCACTTTAGTTTTTTTTTTTTAAGAATTGTATATTTATTAACAGTTGTCAATTATTTTTTAACAGTTAATAAATTTTGTCTGAACTGAATGTGTCTTATTTACGGTGTGACGTAAACATCGTTCACAACCAAAAGTCCCATAATGTTTTATAATAATAATACGATGATCACTTATAATTATCATTTTTAAAAAAATTTGATAATTTATTACAACTATTAAGTTTTTGCATGCATTAAGTGCGAATGCCTGGGGACTATACTCTACTACTGCCTAAAAAACTAAATCCTTGATTTCATCATGGTAATTTCGTCTTTTTTATCCATTATATTTCCTCTATTGTTTTAGTAACAAAACTATTAATCTACTTGATCTAATAGAACTATATTATTTATTGAAGTTACAGGGTTTTAAAAAACGTCAAAATATAATTTTTATACTCTATTTTTTTAAAGTGTCTTAACAGACGTTGATTAACAGAATCAATATTTATTAACAGCTAATAAATTGTGTTTATTGATAAACGATTCGTTAACTAGAAATAAAAGATTGTTTAAGTATCAAAAATTGTTAAAGGATCATCTAATGTTAATATATAATATGTTAATAAATCATTTATTATAATAACTACTTAATTTGATTTCAACAGGGTACAACACTTGATAAAAAATTGGCAGTAGAGAATGCGTCGACATACATATTATTTTTGTATTTTTAAGGCAATATTTATAAAATGCGAAAAATTTTTTTGCACGATTCGAATTCCATTAAATCAAGAAATCGACAAAGAAAATCCAAGAGGGATTTCTCTGTTCACCTAAAACCTTCTCTTTGTGATGGTTATAAGCAGGTGAACCAGCTAAGAGGTACTGTCAGGTTCGTTCAGGAAGCAGCAACGGCAGCTATATTGACGAAAAAGAGCCTCAATAAGAATTTTCTGATGAAGATTGTGCTAGCGTACTTCGAAGATAGTCGTAGTTGAAAGTCTTAAGACTAGATGGTTAGAAATTTTTACAAGGGCCAGTCTAGCAGAAGAGTAGCATAGGCTTGGCATCTTTTTTCGATGTGAGATCTGTAGTGAAGCCTGTATTTTTTTATGACCTAAATTTTTGAGCTTTCAGTGAACGGTCGTTAGGTTGTTTAAAAGGCTATCTTCTACATTATTCGACAGTAGGTGTGCCAGTTGTTGAACTCGGTTAAGATGGGTCAACCGAAATGGGGTAGAAGATAGTGCAGCAAGGTTTTTCAGACAGATTTTTGATAGGTAATTATCATCAGACATGAATCTGTTGACTTAAAAAAAATCTTTTATTTACAGCTTATAAAGCTCATTAGATATTAATAAATCAGTCTACAATGTCTTAATTAGCAAATACTCATTCAGCATTTTGAGAAGCTAAAAAAATCTTGAACGGCTTCTGGAAATAAAAATTTCGACTTAAAATTTTTAAAATATCCATAATGTTTTATTTCCTTTAAAATAAAATGTTTAGCCTTGAGAAAGAAAAATCAAAAGTAAGCAAAAATTTTATCGTATGTTTATTAAAAAAAATCTGATTGGGTTATTTAAAAAATTATGAAAAAAATGCAATTTTTTGTAAAATTTGATAAAAAGATAGAAAGAGTTTTTTGATAGGTACTAAAAAATCGAGAAAATAAGAAAGTATTTTCAAACGGTCCGACTTGGCGAAAAATGCACTATACATGAATGTATATATCTGTTAAAATAATTATTAAATTAATAATAATGACAATGATTATAATAAATTACAATATTGATAATGATAATATAAGACAAAAGCTTTCTACTTGACTAACTATTTAAAAAAAAGAAACTACGTTTCAGTCTCATTGATATGCGATTCAGATTACAAATCCGCTAATAGATAAGTTATTAGGTACAGTAAATCGTAACATTTTCAGATCCACGCTCGAGTACATTTATTCATCGTTATCGTGTAGATTATAGATCATAACTTGAAGGGAAGGGAAAATAATAAAGAAAAAGATATCCGCATATATATTCGTAATTCCATTATTTCCATTTCTCTCGGTACTTTTTGCTCCGGACAACTTACAGTGCTATATATATCGTTCGAAATATGTAATTTTGTATGCTCAAGCGGGAGAGGACTTACACGCCCACGTAGTCTGTTCGCTCATACGTTTCGCTTGTCTCTTTACTTCCACTCCATTCGGTGTCGTGTCGTTTCTCCGTTGCCTGGATGTGCGGTAGCCGGTATATCATTCAAGGGTTCTCATTTCACATCGATTATATATCACTGATAATCATATTTATTATTTCACAGAAATTATGGATTTAATTCAATGAAACCAGAATTTAGTATTTGTATCAAGATAATTGTTCTCATCTTTTCTTTGTTTCATCAAAACTGACTAATGATTAAAAATGATTTTTTTCACCTAAGATTTATCAAAATATTTTCTGATATTGTTTATTAATGACAACCACTGGTTCGATTGGCTCTTTAGTGAATAGTTATGAATAAGTTACGATGACAATATGGGAAATGCTACATTCATCTGTCTTGGCCAGGCAGAACGCCCGTTACGTTGGTTCTTCAGACTTCAATCCTTTCTCCTAGATGATCCAATTAAGTTTTAAATGTATATACTTTGAGATAGTTTTTTTTAATGAAATGTTATTGAAAGAATATCAGATGATTTAAAGAAATAATTTTTTATTTTTTAAGTGCAAGGTTTAAAAAAAAAGTTAGGAAAACGGTTCACCCTAAAGGCCATCCCTGTAACTTCCCGCTAATTCCATACCTGAGCGCTTAAAATTGTACTTATGACATTTTTGAGATTTTTGAGCTCAAAATATAATTTATGTGATACTTTGAGTTCACTGAGTTCGGAGAGATAATATTTTGATGCATTTGAGCTCTCCCAGCTCAAAATTCTGATAGAAGTTTCATAGAACACTATTTTTGGAGTTTTCAAATCGCAATAACTTTTGAATGGATAAACCGATTTTTACGCGGTTAGCGGCATTCGATGCAGTTTTATCATCCTCAAAAGTAATTTTCAGGTTTTAATTGATCAAATCGAAAATTTCAGAGTAATCGAAAAAAACACTTTTTTCGGTTTTCTTTCGTTCACGATAACTCACGAACGAATCAACCGATTTTGACTGGACTGGCGGCGTTCGACGCGGTTTTTTGATGTTAAGAGCTGATTAGTTTTTGAAATTGATCGGTGAAGCCGTTTAAAAGTTATTCCAAGAAAACCACTTTTCGAAAAATTTTTTTTTGTAGTTTTTTTGCAATTTCTCAAAATCTACCGGTCCGAATCGGTTCAAATTTTTAGGAAATCAAAGTTTGGTCAAGTCCTTTTGAATGGTGCCAACCGCGATCAAATCGGTCAAGCCGTTCAAAAGTTATAAAAGGGTTACACACACACACACACACACACACACACACACACACACACACACACACACACACACACACACACACGGACATCATCGCGGGAATAGTCTGGGAAGCTTCCTAAGACCTCAAAACGTCAAGACCTGATGAGAACTCGATTTTCGAAAAACGGAGTGAAACCAATAACTTCCCGATTTTTGAAAATTTTCAATTTTTTTAGCGGGAAGTTAAGAAATATGAGCCAGTTGTACCTTGATTCCTTTAAAATAAATGATCTAATATTGCAATATATACCCTAATCCGGTCGAATATGGCTATGTCAAGCTCTATATAAAAACAACAAATTATTTATCAAAAACAACAAATTATTTATCAAAATTAAAAAATTTTTATTTTTTATAGAAATAAGTATATAAGTTTACATTTTATATTGATCGGAAATTGATTTGAACTAGATTAATCTAAGGTCCGTTGTCAGATAAGCTCTTTGAAAGAGTCAAAAAATGATTTTATTTTATAACTTAACATTTCATACTTCACTCTCTTGTAAGGAAAAGATTCAGCGATCATGCGCTACCTATCGGATATTTTCAACACTAATTTTGATCGGAAGTCTGATTTGAGTACATTAAGTCATATGAAACCAGTTATAGTTTGACACCAACTGATAGGTTTATACCAAAAAAAAATGTATGGATATCAAACCACATCAGAAAAGTTTTTTTTACGGAAAGTTGTAAAAAACGTGATAAAAAAGAACAATAATCATTTAAAACTAATTCCGGGTTCTTTTAAACTTGAATTGTAATATAAGTAACTAGAGAAATAGTGATGTGATTATCATTTCAAATATTTCACAGCATTTTCATCACTATAATGAGCATGCGCTAAGACTGATTAGATTGGGTGGTAGTACGCATGCATGTCAAAGTAAAATTTTAAAGATGTATAAAAGATTGGCGCCATAATCTTTTCTGAATAATTTTATTCGAATAACACTGAAATAAATATAAATAATAAACATTTTTCCATTTGTCGTGTCGTCGGAATTTCAAACTGCTTTTTTGACTATTTCGGTGTTCCTATTACGTTTACTCATTTTTTGAACAAAACATATTTTGAAATATTAAATCAATCTCGATAAAGTGATGAATTTATTTAAAGATAAGAGTGATTTGTTTTAAATGACTATTATTATTTTCTTTTTTTCACGCGGGGAGAAAAAAATTCTCTAAAAATTTGAGCTCTTTTTAGGAATAATTTAAGATTATTTTAAGTTTCCTACACACTCCGAAGGCAATAGCCCTCTTTGAAATACAATACATTTATAACTTTTAATTCCTTTTGAGTTATTTTAGTTTTACCATCTACATTTTATTGTCGTGTAATTTTTTATATCTTACTCAAAACATTCACAGAAAAATAGGTTCACTTGAGTCAAGAAAATATTTTTCTTCCTAATTATATTCTTGAGCGAAAAAAAAAATTTTTTTTTGACACAAGAAATTTCACTTATTTCAACAAAACTAATTCTCTTGCTTTAAGAAATAAGTTTCTTGATCTAAGAAAATTTATTTAAGCCAAGAAAATCTTGTTTTGAGAAAATTCAGCCTCTTGCTCCAAAAAATTTAGCTCTTGATAGAAATAAATTTTCTTGTCTTGAGAAAATTTCTCTCTTGCTCCAAAAAATTAAATATCTCGATAGAAGTAAATTTTCATTAATATTTTTATTGATTAACATGTCAAATGAGAAGATCAAATGATATTGAATCATTTTCTTTCATTTAATATGTATAATTGCACACTAAAATAATATAAAATAGGCATCAAATATTAACGAGAAAATTTTTCTCAAGGTGAGAAAATTTTTTTCTCAGCTGAAGTAGGTGGCGCTGCTTCCCTGAAGTATCTAAAAATCTTGATCAAGTATAAAAATTTATTGTATCAAGTATTTATGATAATTTGAATCAAGAAAAAATTACTTCCACCAAGAATAGAATTTCAAGAAAAATTTTTACTTCGGCCAACACTACTTCAGTCTTCCTTCAAACACTCGAAAATTTTCTTGAGCCAAGAATTTTGTTTTCCAGTCAAGGAATTTTTCTTTCTGTGTTCATATGGTATTTATTGTACACGTATATATTAATAATAGAATGTAAGATATCAATAATTAACCGTATTTTAGCTGTACATTTTCAGCTTAATGTATTAATGACGAAAGAGAAGTATTAAATTATAATTGATATCTTTAAGTCACTTATGACGAATAAAGTTGATGAAAATAAAATTTAGGTTGATGCATTAACTTCCCCGTAATTTAGTATCAACATATTGGAACGTGTTTTATACATTTGTAGATCAATTGACGTCAATGACATTGTAAACTAACTTTTATCTTTTATACAATAAATACTCGCTCTTATCATTTTATTTGAATAAAAATTGTAAGTTAATAACTTCTCAACTTGATTTAATTTGTGTGAATGAGTAAAAATGAGTGTAACAGAAGAAACTCGATATATTTTTTGTATTTATAGAGTTATGTAAAAATATAATATATTCAACAGAAATAATTTATAGATAATACGGCCGTTTATTATCAAACACTTGCAAGTAGTAGTTTTATGATTATAATAACTATCAAGAGATCGGTAATTAGAGCTTCTACCAAATAGAGTATTATCGATGCCTCAAAATATTAATATAATTTTTGCTTCTTATTGTTCGATTTTCGAGGTGGTTTTGTTAATTCTTGCCTTTATTTTTAGTTCTCCAAACCACTTAGGATTTTAAAAAACAAAACAATTGTTGTGTTCTATAGTACAAGAAAATATTGGGCCAAAACCAAACGATCTCGAGGTAATAATAAATAAGAATCTAAAAACTGATTATTATCAATGATCAGTTAATAGTTACCAAGTAATTAATTATAAATTTATTCAAAATCATTTTATTGATATTAGGTCAAGTAATAATCAAGAAAAAAAAATTATAAAATGACCTGTATGCATATTATTAAATTGTTTAGTTTGAGTTTTAAAATTTCTTCATTGAAACACAAAAATACGTGTTACAAATTTTTAAGTTTATACAATGTTATACGTCATTTTTGGTTCCTGCTTATCACAAATAAAAAAAAAACCGAATATATATATATATATATATATATATATATATATTTTTTTTATTTAATTATTATTTAGAGTTGTTTTTAATTGTTGTGGTCATATCGCCGACTTTAACTGTTGGGAGTGGTACGTTGGGGTCTTCTTGGGTTGTAAAAATCTTAATCTACGCGGCAAGGGTCGAATATCAACCAAGATGGTTTCTAAGATCGGGATTCGAATCCACGCCTGGCCGATGAGCCAGTCCGAGTGCTCTGTAGGCCATCCGCCTTAGACCACTTGACTAATCTCACCGGTTTTAATATATTTATTATATGAAATAGTAAGTGTTTGACTAGAAAAAATTTGGTTTAGGGAAAAATATCTATAACAAAACCCTATGCAATAAAAAAACTCTATACAATAAATAAAACCCCATACAAGTACTAAATTGGGCTGTTGAATAGTGCTTAATTATCCAATATACTGCTTTGCAAACGAATATTTTGGACGATTTATCGCCACCTATCAACTGTTACGAAATTTTCTCTCGGATTCTTATTTTGCCAGTATTTCTCTCTCTGTCTATTTACAGTATCTAAAAGTTGTTTCATTAAAATTCAAAAAATATGAAACTAAAAATTCTATTATGAGATTTTCTTTTTGAGGTTGATGAAAGAAAAAATTTTTTTTTTATGGTAAATGCTTGGAATAATTAAGTTTTTCCTTACTTTTAACAAAATTTTTCACTAATTATTTTTTATGTGTCTGATAAAATAGTTTTTTGATTGAATCTTATTGCAAGTTTTATTTCCTACTGACAAGAACGAAATATTGATGAATCGGTCGGTTTCCAACATATGATGAAAATTGACAGAAAAGAGCATAACTGTTGTCAAAATTATTAATAATATTTACTAAAAAGGATTATAAGTTAACAATCAATTTTTAAAAATCCTCTAAATTAAAATATATGATAGTCTTGAAGTTAGTGAAAGATCGAAACTCGCAAAAAACGTGCCACGATTCATTATTGGTTAAAATTTACGTGTGCGCGTAGCGCGCTATTCGAATTTCTAGTAACAATTAAACCATACCTACGAACTTACTCATCAGTTGTTTTAATAAGGAGACAATAACCCGTGAAAAATTTTCTGATATGTCCGTGTCTAAAATTATATGTGGACTTATCAAGCTATATCATAAAATTATTTTCTGAGAATAGAATTTATTAGATAAAGTGCTACTTTATTCAGAAAGTAGTAATAAAATTAAAAAAGTCCAACATGAGCTAAAAATCAATTCTGATATTTTAACACTGTTCTTTTGCCAAACGTAAATCATCACATTATCAATAATGCTCTTAACTGTAATAAAGACATTTCATAAGCCTATAACTCAAATCATCCAACAAATATCACCTTAAGGCACGAATTAACTGTTGATGATAAGCTACCATCAATCGACTGATTTCGCTAGAGACAATTGAATGGTTTTTTAAAAAGAACTCAAACAAAAAGAGAGAGAGAGAGAGAGACTGGTCAGCAATTTGATATGCTGGATTTAAATTCAAACAAAACAAGCGACAGGAAGTGCAGTTTGGATACCGTAATATTTGGATGTAGCTTTTCGCCGGAAGTAACGTACCACGTATATCCCTGGTACTCATTACATTTGGGAATCAAGGGAACGTTGCTTCAACTTTGTTCCCACTACACTCTCGTCTAACAATTATATTAATATATGCAGATTCAAATAATGAATATATTTCTGGTATATCATTTAGAGTATCGAGAGATCATCAATCCAGAAAAGCTTGAAGTAAAGTCCAATTTTAGAGATCCTAAAAAAAGAAAAAAAAAAGGACTAAATGAAAGCAATTGTGAGCTCAGATCACGAATTACATTCTCATCTAAAATTTCTCGTTGGATCCATGTTCAAATATTTAATACTCTAGGCAGAGTACTGAATACAGAACAAGAATTAAATGAGAGGGTAAGATGGAAGACTATAAAACTAACAAGAGGAATGGAAATAAAAGTATAAAAATACGTAAAAATAAAAAAATAAAAAAATCGAGAAATAACAGAAGTAAGAATAACAAGTCAAAAGAAACGTAGAGAAGAAGACATCGTTGGATGTGAGTAGTCGTAGATGTATTGTTTTCTCGGTTCCTTTCTCGCATTAGCATAAGAATTCAGCGTGCACCTGAGTCGACTGCCGATCGATCCTCGTGAATCAAGACTTCAGGGCGCTTACACTATTATATTCATACATGTGAGTGATATGTGATATGTGTGTACCTATGTACGCTTGAACGTTCAATTGTCATCGCGGGTCAGAATCATACTCAATACCATCTATAGACGCTGATATTAGAAGAGTTTATGAAACCACAAACCACATCCCATGTCTTGCAATGCATCATCCACATGAGCAAGCACAATGACTTCTGAATGCTGTCGAGATTTTTCCTCCTTTTAATACATTGATACACTGTGAATGAGGACCCTATGATAACACTGACAGTTGCAGGAAAAATTAGCGATTTGGTACCTGCATTAGGTACACCGCGAAGATTATGTATTGGAATGGGCAGTGGCCTCAATTCCAGCCACCGGATCTGGTTTTATAGCAACAGCTGGCTGTATCCGATCATCCTTGAAGCTGGCACGCGCCTCTTTCGTGTATGTAAGCGCCTTGTTCTTACCACAATAAGAGTAACAAGTCATGGTCCAGCTGCTAACCGAATACATATATCGATATATATGTGTGTCTACAGGCTTTTTGGCTTTGAGATGTTACTCATTACGTAAAAAAATGATAGAGATTAAATAAATAAAATAAAATGGATGACTGATTGATCATCATTATTGATGGCAGTGCTTGTTGGTACTGTTCTTCATTGATTGGTACACTATACAGTTACATAGAGTACATGCCGTGCATTTTTTATGTCATCAGCTACAGGACGTACGTTAGAAATGTACATGTACATGCTTATATGTATATATATTATATATGTAGGATGTAATGTGCGTGAGTACACAGTAGATCCATCCAAGCGGATATATTCAACCAATCGTCTGGAGAAATCGGCCAAGTTGAGATTTCACATCCGGATACCAGAGAGCTTTGAAAGACGATTCTTTTCAATTTATTTTTCGATATTGAGTTCGATTATTGTTTCAACTCACAATCATCCGAAACATATGTCCACATTGTGGAATTTTAGATTGATAATGAATAAATATAATACAGTTGAAGTATTTTTGGGGCTAACCACGATACCTGGTTAGATTGTGAGGTGAAGCTGTGGGTGTCCATGATTGCGCGCAGGCTTGGTAGTTGGTACGTGTATGAGGACACGATTTGTACGTGCTTACGTTCATGAACAAGGGGGATGGATATTTAACTTTATGGATAAAGGCTTCCGTGTAGTATAATTGTTAAGTAGTACACAAGTGTGGGTGATGGTGATGAACAATAAAAACGGGGGACATTACCTTTTCCTTCAATCCTCTTCAGCTGCACAATAAGAGAAAAGCCGAACCGATCGATGTAATTGTTTTACATTCATGACACGGAGTAGGTGCGGGCACGTAACATCTTCTCTTCTTGGGACTTGGTTGGAGAACTTCAAACCATGTTTCGTCGTGTGTATGTACAGTTGGGCTGGATATTCGTAGATACTTCAAACGCACTCTCTTTTATAAAGCAGTATTGCAGGTTATCGACACAATTATTGGGAACCCGGTCGACTTTACATCAAATACCTGAGTGTATATTTTCTCGTACACTCATTATCCAAATGATTTCTTCATTGGTATATTTGCTAAAACAATTTACATGTCATCATCACCAATATCTTAATTTTTATCATCTTTATGGTCATCATTTATCATACTCATCACCATCATCATGACTATCATGTTGATCATCATCACCATTATCAATATCTTCATGCTGATCATCATCATCATCATCATCATCATCATCATCATCATCATGATAATGATCATCAATATTTTTGTACTAACCATAATTTTTGTCATAATGCTAATTATCATCATTCACATTAGCATCCTTTGAATGCAAAAAAAAGAAAGGATACTTTACTGTCGATAGTAGGATGTACATGAATTGGCCCTATGGATTATACGATTTTATAAATGCCACTGGCATCGTCGTCACCATCGAGCTGTTCTGCCAAACTTGGTCTCAAGACTCGTCCAAGATGATGCGATGACCAACCACGAACATCCCGACAGTTAATAAAAAAACGTGACAGAGACAATATTGTTTGTCCGTACGAATATGGGCAGGCGGATTTGCTGATAATAGTCAATATGCGTTTCAATAAGACAATAATACATAATCAGGATTGCGAGACGCCATATCAAGGAGGACTACCAAGCCATAACGTGCTACCATTATTGTATAAATAGCATTACTTATTATGGTATAGAGGACATCAATTGTATATTTCAATGATTTCATCTTCTCTTTAGATAGATAGATGTATGTATAATATATATTATATATTTATAAATAAAAGTTTACTTTCAGTGATTAAAATTCGTCATACCACCTACGTACATACTAAGTTATTTTTTTTTTAACAAAAGAGAAACAAATTTCGTAATAAACGTCTCTCTGGCGCCGTAACCAAAGTAATCGACGTTTTCTCCTATTATTTGTGTACATATAGATGTATACATTAATACTGTCGCGTATATGTCAGAAAATAAGACGTCGACAGCTAAACAGCCAACTGTCCATCAATCCGATAAAATTTTGTATTCCGTTAGTTTCCTCTCCCAAACATTATTTCACAGGGAACTTATTTGGCGTGCGTTATGTGTGACACACTATTATCGCGTTTGTTATATACATATGCGAACGTGTGATATGCTCGGTCTCACGCGTGGACGAAGCGTTATTACCTTATGGTAAATCTACTATATAATAGAGAACACTAACCACTACACGGTGGCTTTTAACATATAATAAATAGTAAGGGAAATACTAACAAAAATAATCTAGTGGGATAACCACAATGATACACTATATATACAGAGTAGAGTAGAGTATGGATTGTGTGTACGTGGCCATTATTGTGTCTCTTCGTGGAATTGTCTATTGCACCACTGACCACGATGAAGATACACGCGAGTAGCCTTCTAAATAAAATTATGTTCTACGTTAAACAAAATACTTTTACTTGTAACAATTAGAAATATCCCATTCCAATACTGTCTACATACAAGCAACTAACCTTATTTTGTGAATTTGATTACATGCCAATAACGTAAATCGCAAGACAAGAAAAAGTAAAAAATTACCAATTGCCTCTGTAAATTTAGATACTACAGTGATTTTATTGGTACTGTGCCTACTGAATAGAAAAAAATCTAATGTTATTTCATGAAATTCCAGATATGATTAGATGTAGATTTTATGTTAACAACCATTAAGAAGTATCAAGCGGTATTAACCATTTGATTTAGTGATGCATCTCACGGAGCTGCGACGAAATCTTGGATTCTATTAGCGGAGAAATTATAACGGATTGACGGACCAAGACACGACGATGAGAGTTGTTGGCTGAAGAAGGATTTCTCTTGAATCGTAAATACCGATCTGGCTCAACGACACACCAACTTAACACACCACCTTCCTGATGGTTACTTCGTACTTACTGATATGTCGCGATGTGAATGGTTAAGTACTTCCCGGTGCAACTGCAACTTACTTATGTTGCTAATATGATAAATAGTACGTACATATGTTTCGAAAAATGAGTATGCACGTGTACTTTGAGATTAAAGTCAAATTGTGTGAGAGTCAGCATTGATAAGTATATACCCGCATTTATTTTTCATTATGTCGATGTTTTCTTAAATACATACAGTTAAAACGTCAAATATAGCGGTTTTGAATTAATCTGTTTATTCAGTGTAATTGGAAATTTTTAAATTTACATTTATGTAAATTCATAATGGTACATTGAAGGTATCTCTATAGGGATTGTTTGAAATTTTATATTGCAATTTCAGTGTATACTACGTAAAGAGCAATTTTAACAGATTTTAGTGATTGAAAACATAAAAGATATAGCAGAACTTTTAACAGGCTTCGTGAAGGCTACTCATTGACAATTTTTAATTATTATTAATAATTGTGTCGAAGAAGAAAACATGCACGCTATCGGTTTGAATGGCATTACAATAAAATTGTACTGTTCAACTATGTAACGACATCTCTTGATGAATTACAGCAAACTTACTAAAAACATGGGTAAGGTCGGGCATCTATAGATCTGCCGAATTATAAAAATTCCGACAGAAGTTTTATTATTTGTCGGTAATGATAAGACAGTTTCATAAAATTCTAAGAGATGGCGCTACGTGTCATGAGGAGTGAGCATCAGGCTGAAAAACATGAACTGATTCCGACCTGGTCTGATGCACCAGGTGCATGACATTGAATTCTACAGGAATATTACATGAAATTATATAGCTATGGATTAGATCAGTCTAATCTTATAGTTGTGGAAAAGGCCCATCAATATTTATCTAAGATTATATGGGCATTTATAATCAGTACTCGTTATTCCGAAAAAAAACGGGGCATGACTAAATTAAATAATCTGATGGTCGAGAATATATTTCTCGTGCAAATTGGTAATAAATTTTTTTGCCCATGAACGAAGAAATAGTCGAGACCCACTAGTGCTCTTCCGCGGTGGAATAAGCACTACTTGGGTTAGTCCGTTTTTAAAAAAAAAAACGGTTCATGACTAGATTAAATAATCGAATGGTCGGGAAGATATTGCCCATCCGGAGCGGTCATATATTCTTTTCGTCCACAAGCGGAGAATTAGTTAAGGTCGACTAGTGCTATTCCGCGGTGGAATAAACATTACTTGTGTTTGCCCGTTTTTCCAAAAAATGTACCATGCCTAAATTAAATAATCGGACGGTCGGAAAGATATTTCTCGTCCGGACTAGTCATATATTCTTCTCTCCCACTCACACATGCATAACCGAGGACCACTACTGCCTTTCCGAGGTGGGATAGGCACTACTTATGTTTGCCCGTTTTTTTAGAAAAACGGGTCATGACGATTAAATAATCGGACGGTCGGGAAGATACTTCCCGTCCAGACTGTTTATATATTATTTTCGTCCACAAGCGGAAAAAAAGTTAAGGTCGACTAGTGCTATTCCGCGGTGGAATAAGCACTACTTATGTTTGCCCGTTTTTTTAAAAAAACGGGCCATGGCTAAATTTAATAATCGGATGGTCAAAAAGATATTGCCCGTTCGGAGCGGTGATATATTCTCGCCCACATACACAGGCATAGCCAAGGCCCACTACTCCCGTTTGAAGGTGAAATAAGCACGACTTATGTTTGGCCGTTTTTTTTAAAAAACGGG
>JZSA01002051.1:0-83147 GCA_000956155.1 Cotesia vestalis | reverse complement strand
TTTTAAATAATTTTAATAATGTTTTAATTACTATAAATCTTTGTTATTTAATTTTATACTATTTTTGTAAAATATGTGAATTTTTTTGGGCTCGAGACTGACCTACCATCAGTGCTTTTAGCTGAAAGATTAATCACTTGTAGATTAGACCGAAGCAATGACTACTAAAACGCCCTCTACAGTGAGAATAGAGTATGATACTGTTTGACGTGATGGGACACTGTTGGAAAAATGTCGAGCTTACCTTCGCAAAAAAGATGAGGGATAGGATTGTTCGGGTAAGTACACAAATAAAATAAAAAGAAATGGGTTAGAGTCCAAAGACTACATCCTACTATCTCAATTTAAGATCAGCTCGATGAAAACCTCCGTTAATCCAGCTGCTTTTTCCTGCCGGCTAGTTTATTCTTTTCTCTGTTGTCTCTGACCTGTTTTACCGACTACTTTTTTCACGATTATTGTTATTATTGTTGACAGAAGTACGAGTATTAAAGTCCAGATTTGGAATAAAAGGTAAAGTCATAAATTTTTTGAGAAAATTTCCTCAAAATTTTTCTTGAAGGAAAGGAAAGAGTTTCGGTGATGGTATTGGTTAAAGGAGTGTATAATAACAGACTATCTATTTTATTGAGTGGTAGGCTGGATGAAAAGAGCAGTATTGGTATTCAGTGCCACGTAAGGCCGATTCGATAGCGCTGAAAATAAATCGTAATTCCCGGCACGAACTACTGATCGCGAACGCCCACCGCCTCCCCTTAAACTCCCACACTCCAACACTCGAGCGTTATCTTATTTACTATCTTCGTAACTCCTAATTGTGACGTTAAATATCATTTATCGAAAATACGAGGCTTTTTATGGAGTATTTTGAGAAGATAAAGAGCAACTGTAATATTATCGATTCTAGGTAAAATATCTATGTGACTTGTGAACGATAAACAAATAAAACTTTGCTTTATTAATTCAATATTTAAACGGCTAATTAATAGAACTAATAATATTCCATATGAATAAGTAATTAAAAGTTAATTAAAGTTTTAGGATTGTTATAGTGTTATATTAGACTAATCACTGGACAAATTGACTCGCTCAAGGGTTTTACATCCACCCTCTATGAATTCATATTACCAGACATATATTAGAGGTTAGAACAAGCTATATATATCTATATGGTGACGTCTTATTCATTCCCGCCACGTACTTGCATCTTATCCAAGTTTAACCGAGCATTAGCGGCATAAATCAAAACTTCATCCCAAAACTTCGGATCTTGAATCTTTGGGTTTAACGTTCCGTATCGCTGGTCAAGTTATTATCTTACTATTACATTATTACGTCCATTAGAATTATTAAGACGCTAGATTTTTGACTAAAAATTTAAATTCTGAACCATTTTAAAGTATTTAAAAAATTGAAAAAGAAATAGGAGATAATGACGTAATTTTTGGCCGGCAACTTTCCGGAAAATCTCGAAGTGATACAACTAGAAGAAACAATAAAAGCCGAAGGGATACCAATTTATGTTAAGAAGTCGGTAAAAAGTCTCGTTATCGTGAAAATGGCGCCCATTTGAAGAAGCAATGGCCACAATTTCTGGTGTTCTGATAAATCTGAAGGATTTTTCGTATCGCTAATGGAAATTTCTCTCTGAGGGAAAACTGGCGAGTAGTATTATGTACATAATACATAATACATAATACTACTGCTCACACTTGGGGAAATACTTAGTTCAAGTGAAGGGTATTAAAGAGGGGTAGACTAAAGAGGTGAGGGTGGAGCAGAAGTTACAATAGCTACAAAAGCAGATAGTTGTAGGTAGTTGGTAGTATGCTCTGAAACAGTAAGCTTAAGCGGAAGCACTCAGGTTCTATGAAAGATTTCATTACAGATACAAGGTTAGAGTGAGGCAAGCTTTGTTCCAATACAATGGAGACGTTCAATCGGCTCTGATTTTTTTTTTCAATTATCTTTGGCTCTTTAATTAGGCTTGAAGATTTTTTTTTTTGGAATTTTAATTGTATTTTAATAAATTTTTAGAGAAATTATTTTTAAAAATAAAAAAAAAACTACTTTTAATCCAACTTTTTATTTCACTAAACTTCCAGCTTACAATTTAAATTCCAAGAGCAAGTTAATCACGAATAAGCATTGAATTGTGATTGTCGATAAATTAAAGTTCCAGCCGGATACGGAAGGACGACTAAGATAGGACAGAGATATAGAGATATAGTCACAACTCATCATACACCCACCCACACATCACAAATTTAACGAGCATGTGTAGAACGTATACTATAGTACGTATAATGGCCCTACGAAAGATTGGATCGATCTGGGAAAACTTTCGGGGAATAGTTTATGGTAGATCGGATTCCCTTCCCACTTTTCCCACTTTTCCCCTAGGAAAGGGAAACTAGTGTGTTTCGGACGAGCGGTGTAGCTTAACGGAACTACTTCGCGTGATTAATTGGCTCTAGGTCCAGGTCAATGCTTCCGTTTTGTATCAAATGTTTCTACTTGTCAAACTATTTTTATAATTAATCCAATAATTTTTATCATTATTATTAAAGTACATTTTTATAAAGAAAAATTATTCTCAAACTTGTCAAAATTTTTTTTCTACAGACTAAAACCTCCTCCACTTTTACAATATATTATTAAATTGAATTGTAAGTAAAAATATCTGTTAAAATTAGAAAAAATTTGTTAGTTTAATTTTTTTTTTTTTTCATTAGATAACGCTGCTTTATTAAGAAAAAAAACTTTTATTTATTTTTTTGTACCTCTAGATTTTTTTGGACACAAAAAAAGAATGAAGGAATTCCCAGTTAGAGTAGAGTAATAAAATAAACTAAGAAAGAGGGTAGGGAGGAGAAATAACGCTCATTGGAGATATAATGGAGGACATCAAATAGGATCAGGAGACGGCTCTAAGAAGAGTGCAGCTGAGGATTACAAGACACAATAAATGAGTAGATAATAACAACCCGTCTTAGTACTCAGGGCCTCCTTGTTTCTCTAGTTGCTTTCTCGGAGGAAAGAATAGAAGAAAGAGGGTACTAGCTGGTACATACACCCGATATTGTCTACTTACACTCAGACTTATCTCAGTATTAAGCACCAAGAGCTTACGATCCTCGCTTATTGATTATTTTATGGGCCCGTAGTGTTATTCCGTGCTTACGAGCCAGGAAATGTGCAGTTTTATGGTTTTTAGAGAGTTCCAGGGGAATTCTTGTATGGATTGGGCGCCAGGAGACAAATTTTCGATTTTAAACCATGAAAATTATAATTTATTTTAATTGGGAAGTTTTGAAAAGAACAAATCACACTTTTTCATAGACAACCGAATTTTCCATCAATTTTCCAACAATCCAAACTGGTAGCATGTTAATATGTCTCTTTATTTTGGCCTAGTGAGTATCCAAACGTCTGAATGTCCAATGTTTAGACGCCGCCATTCTGGATTAGTAGTTGACTATTCATAGACTAACAACAACAACAACAATATCTAGAACTGAAACTAGAACTAGGACTGCAAGTATTGTGACTGAAGGGAAAGGGATAGAGCAGACCAGGGTATTGATGTCATTGTTGTTCTACTCGTTGAATGATCCCTGGATGCACTTGTACTTGTAACAGTAATGGGGGAGAGCATTTGCATTTGACATTATTATTATTGTCATAATAACAGTCGAGTGTCAAGCGCTGAAATACTGAATATACTGTAGTGTGTCAGTCAGTTATGGTCATAGGCTACATAGACAAAGTCATTCATATGCATGTAATTCTATGTGTGGTCATTGATCTAAGCAACGTTATTATTATTCTATTCATTATTTATGAGAGTAATTAGTCCCGCTTTTACCCTGTATTTTTAGGTACAACCTACAGTCATAGAATTAGTCGCTAATTTTTTAGCTCAAACTGCGGAAAATTCTCTAATTTTAATTATTTTTTGTTCTAAAACTTCATAAATCATTACTGTAGAAGTCTTGGTCCTAATAATTACTTACAGTTAATTATTTAATTAATGAAAAGATAAAAAATTGTATGTTTTCGCACAATGTATGATTAGCCTTTTTTCAGTTAATTAAAAAAAAAAAATAAGAATGGTTGTAAATAAGTGAAGAAATAAGAATAAAAGATTGACTCATATCATTTCACTTGATCGCAATCACACTTCCTGGGTTTCTTCATTTATTTAATATTTATTACCATTATTATTATTATCATCCTAATTATAGTTATAATTTCATTGTATTATCTCAGAACAGAGCGACCACCATTAGTAATATCATTGTTGTTGTTGTTATCATTATTATTGTCAAGAGACAGGAGCACTCTATTTCATTTAACTTTTATACTCGAATTAATTCTGAAACCGCAACTCCATGTTTTCTCTATCCGGGTCCTTTTATTCGCTCCTTTGTTTCTTGATTTTATTTAATTTTTTTTGGGTAATGTCTTATTTTATGCAATTGCTGGGTAAAATGTCACTTTGTTAAGTTGAACCATTTAAATAATTACTTTCATTTTTTATATGATTTTCCGAGATTTATATTATAGAGATAAGAAAAAAATTGAATGAAAAATTTATTCAGGTAGTTTCTTAAAGAAAATTTAACGCTATACAAATTTGACCTTTATCAAGTTTTTCCTAATAATAAAATACGAACAAATATAGAACCCATTAGTTTATAAGGAGTTGATATGAGAAACACGATGGCCGTGGCACGATCCTTGATTTTACAACTCACAAGTTTCTGGAAAAGCGCCTGGGGAAACTTTCTGGGCAAGACCCTGGGAGTTCCTTCTGTAGTTTACTCGGTTCTTGTGCAAATACTGTTTTCCCACCACACAAAACTTCCCAGTGAAGGGAAGAAGAGGATTGAGTTGAACCATCCATTTTCCGGTGCTCTACCATCTACCAGCCGAGCTCATTCACTCTTATTTTGTGTACAAACTCTAACTTAACGATTCCTATTTTCCCTTGGACAGAAACAGAAACCGCATCATCAACTACCTTTAACTAATTTGAATTATCGAAGTATAAAAAAATGATTTTAATTTGTTTTTCTCTAAACTAAATAGTTTAAAAATCACCGTCAATTATCCAGAAAAGAATTAAAAAGAATTCTAATCAACATCAATTACAATCCGCATTATCCCTTTTGAATCAATCAGCGAATAGCTTTAGAGCTTAAAGCCCCTCGAAATCCCGGTAGCAATCTATCCTTGCACAATAGCGAACAAAGAGGAACAGAGAAAGACATAGATTTGATTGATACCAGAGAGCATTAACAGTCGACACTAATGCGGTTTAATCAAGCGCGGCATAATTGATGTAGTTCCGTTCCTTCGTGTCAATACGCCGCGCTAGCACTTAAATTCCAATGTCCTCACTGTTCGGAGTCTCCGCGCCGACTGAACTTCGCTATGTCCCTACTACCGGTTTTTTTCTCGCGCCTACGTCACAGTAGCTCCCCACTCTTTTTACTCCAACGCCCGGTTTAAGTTATTACTAATGCTCGGATATAAACGGTACGTGTTTAAGGAGTAGAGAAAAATAATAACGCTTAAAAGGGCACTACATTCTCAATATTAATATAAGTAGACATGTTGTAACATTGTTACAAGGATACTAAGTAAACCGTGTCATACAAACAATACATTCACCTCATTCACTTATATCGCGGCTAGACTATCATTACATTATTATATTAAACATTCGACGGTCGTACATCCTACATACCTTCACTGCAAATTACGATTCTAGTTGCTGTAATTTTTTTTTTTAATTTAAAATGACAAGTATTTATGTTTAAAAAACACGCTATTGATTTCAAGTCGCAAAATAATTTAAAAGATCTTTAGATCATAACTTTTAATGTATTGATTTTATGATAAAAGTTTTTGGATAAAAGTTTGAGGAAATTAAATTTTCTATTAGATTGGTTTGGATGGAAATTTTGATAGGATCAATATTTTAGGAGATATCGACCTATTAATCATTAAAATTGCGACCGTAAGCGATCCAAAAATTATTTTTTTTATTCTAGATCTTTTGGAAGGCAAAATTGATAATTGATAACCGAGAGAAGAATGTTATCACATGACATATTCCCTCAACGCATCCCAAAAAGGTAAATCCCCGAATCCCGGGATAAAACGTCCTTACCAGATCCAAGTTTCACTGGAGCAGTATAGCAGTAGCGAGTGTACAAAGCGGAATAAATTCTTCTTGTTCTATTTGTAGTTTAACTCGGATAGAATGGGATTTCGTTGGCAAGGTCTCTCGGTGACATAAACCAATCTTCGACAACAAAGATTTTACTTTGTAGCTTGCCAAACTTGTTATTATATTCAGCATTCATGAAAAATAATATTTTTCAATAAAATATCTAATACAACTTTCGCGCCCTTTGTTTTTAGTTTTAATTTTTTTTTTAAATAATTTTAACTCATCAATTTAATATTTGTAATTAATAATTTTCCTTTTAGAGTCGAATTTATTTTTATTTCGACAATTTTCCCGGCTAAAATGAATAATTGTAACGCTAGAGGGGATCAAAGAAAAAAATAATGAAATTTAGAATAAAAAAATGGGAGGCGGAAAGAGAAAAGGCTGGAGTTAAAAAAATAAAAGGTAAAAAGATATTGAAATAGTAGACAATACAATCAGTGGCATATAGGAATACAAAACGAAGCGCAAACAACAGAGCAGACCCGCAGTCTCTGTTTTTTACAATTGACGTTTGCGAAACTCGAAAAATTTCAATTACTTTTTCGTTTACCCACGGTATTCCCGACAAAAGAATTTACCCTGATGAATAAATAAAATTAAACTTATTTTTTCCGATACTATTCTTTTTTAATTCAGTTAATTGGATTTTTAATTTCCCGGATAGTTAAAAAATAAATTTTTCATAAAAAGTGGCTATAACTCGGAAAGTATTGGTCCTAGCGGAAAAGTCAAGGAAACCTTTTCGATAGGAAATTTAATATTCTATAAATTTTATTCCAACAACTTTTAATTTCCTCCAGTAGTTTCTTAGAAAACTCAGTTTTAATGTCTCTTCTCAGTAATTCTCTCAAATAACAAAGAAAATTGATGAAAAATTGTCGAAGCGAAAAAAAAAAAAAAATATTCCATTGAGAAATCCCATAATTACTCAACAAATTACAAAGCAATTAAGTAATCACTTAACATAAGATCTAACTGTAGGAATATCTTAGATTAAAAAAGGCTTCACGTACTGATTGACATATAAATTTTCTCGTCACAGTCTGAATAAAAATAAAATCTTTTATTAAAATCTTGCGTGATTGAATTGGAGTGTATATAAATAGACCGAGCGAGTATTAAGTCGATCGAGGGGACACTAATAGAATAAAATATAAAAAAAGATGGACTGGTGTCTATTGTACTTTTTTAACGCTATTTTCTTTTTAGTCGATCAACCGTTTCATTGCGCCACTACACTCTCGCTCTCTCGTTCTCTCTCTCTTATCGCGATTTACCTCGCGTTCGTTTCATTCAATTGTCGCGGTTATACAACAGTACCGCGTGCATATAATAGAAAAAGAGAACCAAAGTTATTCGATTAATTTCCACGCTCGCTCTGTTATGATATCGGAGAACCTGACGCTTTCAATTTGGCGGAGTTCCCATAAAAAAAAATTCTTTTTTTTTAAGCATATTAACATATTTTTATGATCCAATCGAGTAGATTTTACACGAGAATCTAAAAAATAAGGACAACATTCTGCCTGTAAAATTCCTAAATTTGAGCGAAAAAAAAAAAAATAGATTTTACGATGCTTGATTAATGGATCGATATCTCCTAAAATATTGATCCTAAAAAAATTTTTATTGAAACAAATCTTATAGAAAATTAAATTTCCTACAAGTTTTGTTTAAAAAATTTCACGATAAAACTTAAATCCTTTTAAATAAAAAAAGTTTCCAAAATTGATCGACTTATTGATCGCGAATGATGGGATTAAATAGAAGAACAAAACGTGGGAATGGGACGACCTATCCTTCTCTCTCTTCTAAACTTAGTACCGTGTGTGTAGTGTATTTTGCTCGTGATATATCTCGATGAATCATTGTCTACGGCGACTAGCGAAGCAATCTACCACTCCTTTCATTTATCCAGAGATTTATTTCGTACCTGGTGGTCCCTCCAGCCGGATCAAAACTTGCCAATGAATTCATGAATTTGCAAGAAAATTTTTTTGAATCACAAGCTTTTTGTTGCCGCCAATAAAAACTAAAAAACCCCGCAAGCTAACAAAAAAAAGGGAAAAAATATTTTATAGGGAAAAAAGCTCTGCGTAGATGCCTTAGGAGGCGAACAGTCGACATAGACGATCTGTATACGTTCTACCTCCTGGGGCTCTTTTCGCCTCTTTTATTTCTTTTTTGTTCCTCCTGTTATTTTTTTAGTTTTTTATCATACAATATTGCGCACGTACTATGGATAAAATACACCCGATATTTACTGAGGAAAAAATTATTAACATGTTTATGAATTTTTTTTTTTTTTCTAAAGGTTTAAAATTAATTAATTAATAAAAATAGGAAATGATTTTAGAAAAGAGATAAATTTTATAAAAATTAATGTAATTTTGTAACTATTGCGTTTAGAAAAAAATTTTTTTAATAAAAATTGTAGGAAATTTAATTTCCTACAAGATTGGTAACATTGAAAATTTTCATAGGATTAATATTTTACGAGATATCGATCCATTAATCACCTCAATAACGAAATCAAGGGTCGTAAATTAGAAACCATAAAAAATTGCTATTATTTATAAACTCTCGACTAATTACCCAGCATTAATCAAAGATTGATCCAGCTCATCATCGACTTTCTTTTCTCGAGAGTCTAAATCTTGAATTTCACTAAAATTTCATAGCTCAAGCTCGAATTTAACCGAAATTCGCGGGTTATTCTGATAAAATATTCAGGATTTTATTTATTTATGAAATTATAGCGACAATAGGAGTGGAAGCACGTGAGTAAAGACAACACGTGCATCTAGAATGATTGTTAAAGCAAAACTTTCACCACGGCCGTGATAATAATACAATAAAGGTGTACGTGCGATGAAAGTAGTTTAAATATTCGTCATAGTCGGTGTAATAATTTCGTTTTTGTTTTATTTTTAAATTATCGTGACTCAATACGAGCTAAATATTCCCGGTTTTGTCTCCGATAAATATTTAGCGCACGTTTATGCTAAAAAATTCGTGCAACTGAAAGAAACCGGGATATTATTTTTGCAAATCATTAAAAATTCTTTTGAATTTTGAAAGCGACCTACTGAGAGAAGTTTTATTAATCAATTATTCTAGATTTTCTTTTATTTACAATAATTAAGTCTAATTTCTGAACTAATGAGTTAAGAGAAAAATTTTTGGGATAGAATTTGTAGGAAATTTAATTTCCTATAACATTTGTATAAATAAAAATTTTGATAGGATCAATATTTTAAGAGATATTTATCTATTAATCGTATAGATATTTTTAACTAAAAATCTTTCTTTGGCTTGTGCAAAATTTTAGCAAGTCACAAAAATTTAATTTTTAACAATTAAAAAAAAAATACTCTAATTTTAAATTGACTCCGAAAAAAATTTTAATTTCCAGCAAAATTAAAAAAAATTACTCCAATTTTAAATTGACTCCGAAAAAATTCAAATTTCTCGCGAAATTAAAAAAATAAAAATAAAAAACAACAAAATAACTAACCTCGTGTGGTCTAGGATGTTGATGACTGCACTTGATGTCATGAAATATTCCATTAGCACAGCAAAGCGAGCACCAAAGCCCACTGGCGATAAAAAAAAAATAAAAACCCGCCAATGAAAACAATAATGACGGCGAATTAGCACTCGGATTAGTAAATAATGTACCGCATTGCATTTTTATTGTACCGCGGCACATAATCACTGCTACTGTTATTGCTCCCACTGATTTTTCATTTCTGAAAACAAAAATATTATTATTAAAAACTGTCAAAATAATTAAAAGTATTTTTTAATTGAAAATAAAAAAATACCGCGAACAAATTCGAGTATTTTCCCGTCAGCTGACAGCTCGCGTGGACGTCAACCGACAAACTGGATTCGGGTTGAGCACTCGTACTGATATGAATGTCCACATCCACTGATACTGATTGTAACGCAATTGCTGCTAGAATTCTTCGGTGATAGTTACTCTGTTCGCCGCTAGGCGCGACCGCATGACATTATTTTTGTTGAAAATAATTATTTTTGTTACTTGCGACATTTTCGATATTTTTTTTACACTCATTGGTGAATTTTATTGTTATTTTGTATTTAATTATTAACTTTGACACTTGTCGATGAGTGTTAAGATAAATTTTTTATTTATTGTTTGTTTTTTAGCGGAGCTACGCGAGGAACAGCTGATTTGGGAGATTCTGAGGGAGAACTGACGCTAAGATAAAGTTTTTATTTTATACTAAATCTTTTGTAAAAAAAATTTTTCCCATGTAAAAATTCTTTCAAACATAAAAATGTATAATTAAACTTAGAAAAAAAAAATAATTTAAAGCCGACAATTTTCAGAAAACCAAATTTTGCTTGAATAACAATTTTTGTTAACACAATGCGGACACCGGGTTTCAAATTTCCTTGATACCGGAATTTTGGAGTGTAAATGTGTCTTGACAATATCCGCGAGGCCTTTAATAAACAGCGGATGGTCATTTGGCGCAGCAGCGCGTCTAATTTTATCAATTTTGAGCTCGTGGGCGAGCTCGTCGCAATATTCGATGTCCAGCTCGTGCAAAGTTTCAATGTGCTCGTTTACAAATGCTATTGGCACGATGATAAAGTGCTTTTTGCCTTGCTTTACGTAGCCTCTTATTGCTTCGTCGGTGAACGGGCCTAACCATGGCAGTGGTCCTACCTGCAATTTTATTTATTCATTTATTTATTTTATATAATAATAATAATAATAATAATAATAATTTAAAAAATAACCTTTGATTGCCAAACAAGATGATAAGGATTAGAATAATTCAACTCCTGCATGACCATATGAACCGAAGCTGCTACTTCACTGGGGTACGGATCGCCTCTGTTAAGATTTTTGAGCGGAATAGAATGCGCAGAGAATAAAATTAAAACATCTTTTTTAATTTTTTCGTCAAATTGATTTAATTGCTCGGTTATTTTTTCAGCAAATGTTCGGGCTAGAAGTGGATGCGTCGGCCATCGGTCGATTATACTGAGCTTCATATTTTTAGGCAGACCCCTAAAAATTAAAATTAATTTTTTCATTTAAAAATTTTTATCAGTGAATAAAAATTAATAAACCTATTTTTGTAGTAATTCCAAATTGCATTAAAACTGGAGCCAGATGTCGCGCAACTATATTGCGGATACTGTGAAAAAATTACAGTGTGCTCGATTCCGTCCCTAAAAATTTATTATTTTAATTAAAAAATTTTTATTAATACACTTATTGTTAATTATCATTATTTACGCTTCTAGTTGTTGCAAAGTTACGTCAGTCAGCGGATCAGCGTAGCGAAAAGCGACGTAATGTTTGTGCGGGCCAGTTTCTGGAGAAATTTTGTCCAACTCCTTGGTCATCAATTCGCCCTGCAAGTTTGACCATTTTAAAATTGGGGAGCCTCCGCCAATTTCACTGTATTTTTTCATTACTTCTGGAGTTCTTCTTTTAGCGATCCAGGGTCCTAATTTACTAAAATATTATTATTATTATTATTATTTATTGTATTTAAAAGACATGCTAGAAAATAATTTTAAAAATAATAATAAATAAATAAACCTTTGAATAGGTAATTGCATCATATCTCTATCAGTCATAATTCTCAACAAATAATCTCCAACTTGTTCAACTTTAGTTGGTCCTCCCATATTTAACATCAAAATTGCAGTTTTAGGTTTTGATTTCATTTCTGCGTTTTCACATTTTCCAACAGAAAAATTACGAATTAAATTATTGCTGACACTTCTAGAATCTAAAAAAAATAATATTATTAATTTTTAAAATTATATTTATTATTGATTAAATACTTACTGCTATAAATTCTATTAAAATTCATTTTGCAAAAAAAAAACTGAAACAAATTTTAATACAAACAAATAAAAAGTATAAAATTTCTTATCGCTGTACTCAATACTGTGCAATGAAATAATTATTAATAACTTGTATGTCAATACTGTATTATTGTGTTATTATTATGATTATTATTGTTATAAAACGTTATTAAGTATGTAATAATGAATAATTTAATTTTCACCGATGACAAGTCAAAAAAAATTCGCTGTAATTTTTATTGTAAGGTTACTGTTATTTTTTTAATTACACCGACAATAATAATAATGAAAATAATAATAAAAATTAGGAATTAGTCTCTGGCGGCAGAATAATGAACTAAAATGAGAAACACAGTCGGTAAAAAAACGCGCGCAAAATTTTAAATTTTCATAAATTTAATGAATATTTTAATAAAAAAAAAAAAAATATCTGGAGAAATATTGGTGTTAGAGGAAAAGTCAAAATAAAAATTCATTTTTAATTTTTTAATTAATCATTAATTAATCCATTTATTATCAAATAAAACATATTCAACATTTATTTATCCTCATTATCAAGAAAGACATATATATTTATATTTTTTCTTATTTTAATAATTAATTATGTTTTATTATAATAATTATTTAAATTCTTAGAGTACAGTAAAGTACCTTAACCCAATTTTCCTTAATTTAATATTAATTATTTTTAAATATTTTAATACATTTTTTTTCAAGTATAAATATAATAAAGGCATAGCATTTAATTAATTAATTAATTAATTTTTGCTTCATTAAATTTAATCGATTAATAAAATTCTAACTTACATGCTAAATATTATTATTATTATTATTATTATTATTATTATTAAAAAATCTATTTACATATAAAAAAAAAATAAATAAAAAAAATTCCGAAAATTAAATGCCTGAATTTAAAAAAATTTTTTTTTAAGAAAAAAAAAACATAATAATAATTAATAAATTTTCTTATAATTAGACACCTGTACATTAAGTAGACATTAAATAATTAATTTAAATTTGGTGTCGATTAATTTTAATAATATAATATTAATTGCGGATTAACCGTCACCGAGATCTCAATTAATTAATTTATTAATTAATTATTAGAAAATTTTTTCAAGATTTAAAAAAATTCAATTTAAAAAAAAAAAACGCTTTATTCTTTGCGGTCAGAGTCCGGTTTTGTTTTTGGGTCCATTGATTGCCGGGGGTAGGGCCCCGTGTGATTGTGATTGTGATTGTGATGCTGTTGAAGGACCTGGTTCCTACGGACCAGGTGGAAATTTCCGTCTGCGGCTTGCTGGAGTGCGTACTCTTGATGATTGTACTGATTTCCTTCCGAATCGCGGAGAGACTGAAATAAAAAAAAAGATAATTTAGTTTTTTTTTAATTGTGGGCGTTGGGGTGGGAGAATTTGGAGTAATAGGGAGGGTTTTGGATAGGAAATTTTCCGGGCTACAAGTTTTGTAATAGAGAGTTTTTCGATAGGAGTGATAGTTTCGGAGAAAATCGAGGTTGAAGGTAGTTTGGCGGGATTTGAAGGAAATTTGGGAGTTTTTGAGGAAAAGTGGAAATTTCAGGGAAAATATTGGATCTAGAGAAAAATTTAAAGACACCTTTTCGATAGAGCATAAAATTCCCTACGAATTGATCTCCTTTAATAACTCCTAGCTCTCTTTATTTCCCCTAAAATTAAATTCTAAAAACTCACCTGGAAAACGTGTCTGTAAAGCTGCCCGAATTTTTCCTTGACCCTCTGCCTCTCTCTCAGCATGTAGTCCCTGTCGCTGACCAACCTCATTTTCCGGTCCTTCATCTCCTTGACCTGGTCCGCGAGGGTCATAATCTGGTCCAGCTTCCTCTTGCGGCAATTCTGGGCGGCTACTTTGTTCTTTCCGCGGCGCCTTATATCGCGGATCAGACTCACTTGGGTCTCACTGAGGTCGTACTTGCTCATTCGCTCGTTGAACTCGTCCATTGGTAAATTTATTATGTCGTGGACCGAGATCGGGACGTTGTGCTGTCGCGCTTTCTTTTCGTCACGCGTCAAATGTTGGTCTTCTGACTCGCTTTTGCGCACTGAAAATATAAATTTATTAATAATTGATACCAGCAAAATTTTGTGACCAAAAAAATAAATAATTACTTTTTTTGTCCCTCGCTAGAGGTCGCATGGCACCCGAACTGTCCGGAGGTAGATGATACGTGTGGTTGTGATGAATATGCTCTAAAGCTGTTCTTCCAGGTACATGGTGCACTGAAAAAATTTAATATCTCGTAAATTATTGAGTTTAGAAAAAAAAATTTGATTTTCTATGAATTTGGTATTTTTAAAATTTTTCCTAGGACCAATATTTTCGGCTAAAAAAAAAAAAAAAGGAATCTTACATTGCCTCGCAAAGTCTACACTGCAACTAAACTTCATTTCAGGACCAGCAGCGCCATCTAAGGGACTGTAAGCATGAGCAGGACCTCCAGCTACTGCCTGAGGATCATACTCGTACTTAATAGGCGCCCCATGGCCATGGTGATCCAGTGGTGACCCTGAAAAAAAGAGTTTAATTAACAAAATTCATAAAATTTATTAATTTAAAAATAATAAAAAATAATTACCGGTCCCATGGTCTTGGAGATATCTTTTACCAAACATCTGGTGCTTCTTCTGCGCCACCGGAGGTATTCTGTCCGCCGGACACCGGTTGCCATTCCTGCCATTCACTGTGTAGTTACATTCATACTGCATTCGGTACTTGCTGTAATTAAAAACGGTAATTAATCTTCAGGGAATTTTTTTTTGGCTCAGAGGTCTTCAGATCTGAAATCTAGAGAAAATTCCACGAAAAATAAGTACCCACAACCCTATATTCGACCATATGTGGTGACTCCGCGAGTCAATTCGCGGTTTTTCGCGGGGTCGCCAAACATAGACTTGTGGGTACTCAATCTCTCCAGAATTTCCTCAGCAATCCATTCCTCTGGACCATTTTGCCCCCAAGTTTACCTCCGAAAAAAAATCTCCGATATTTACCTCGCGTAATCCATAGAGTAATGAGAGTCAGCCTGCGTGTGGCTGGAATTGCTTCCAGTCTCCATCCACTCGCCGTCAGACAAAGACGGAACTCTTTCGCTGCCCATGCTGCTGACCGCGCTGTCACTGGAGGCGTCCAAACGCTCGTCAGTGATCGCGCCCGTCAAATTTGTAACTGCTGGAGCGGTGCTTGTTTGCGGCGCAAGTGTCGTACTGTTTTGGGTACCATTGTTGCTTGTGTCCCAATTTCTCATGCATCCGTACATTCCTAGAAAAAAAAATTAATTTTTTTTTATTAGTGATAATAAAAATGTGACTTTTTTTATCTGTTATAATAATGACACATTATTAGTCATTTTTTTATTATAAGTCACGTTTTAATTCAAGAGTTATATTTTTATAAATTTTTCTGTCATTTGTCATAAAGTATAATTATTATTTAGAAATTAATAATAATAATAATAATAATTTTTTAATTCTAAGTTTTATTATTAAAAAAAAAAAAAATGTCAAAATAAAAAACTGAAAAAATTCTTTAATGACTCAGCAATAATATAAATTAATAATTCACCGATAAGAATTCTTCCACCTTATCATACCACAACTTAATATTAAAATTAAAAATCACATCTATTGATAAATTTAAAATTTCAATTTTCAAGACTCTACATAACAAACAAGTTTACGCAAAGATTTACTGAGTGGGTCTAAAAGTCTGAATCATATTTTATGAGACGGCTTTTTACTATTAAAGTCAAGTGGGAGGCTAATATAGATTACATTTACGAGTAAAGAGGGAGAAATAAGTAATTATTATTGTAATTTTTTTATTTAAAACATTTAAATTTTCCCGCACTAAGATCGAAACTACCGCGCACGCTCTAAATTTCTTCTAGAACTAACAAAAAGCGGGAAGATTGGTGATTGGCTGTCGCGGGTGTCGGATTTCACCCCCGACAAGCCGGCACGAGCCCTTTGTCTCGACACAAGTCTCGAAGTCACTTGTCGCGCTTCTCGAACCCGGCAGATCATTTCTACCGGCACTTTCACAGGAGTCACGTCGTAATTTTTGTTTAACAGTGGTTTTCTAATTATTTAAATTATTTAATTATTAAATAATATTCACAGTTCATTATTTATTGTTATTATTATTATTTAACAATTAAATTTGTTAATAATCAGCTGTTTTGTTAAAATTCACGCTAATTCTTGGTACGTAATTTTTATGTTAATTTTGTTTAATATTTTTAATTCATTCTTTTTACAATTATAATTATTATTAAAAAGTGAATAAATTAATAACAAAATTTCTTTAATAATTAGCGAATCTTTTGTTAAAAATTTTTAGCTAACGACAAAAGATTTTTTTTTGTACTTAAAATCGGCCATTTTGTTTTAGATTTCTTTGTCATTTGTAAAAAAATTCTTCGCTATTATTATTCTTATTATTTTACATTCTTTTTAATTTAAATGTCATTCTTTTTAAATTTTAAAAAATAATTTTATTTCATTAATTATTTTTTTTTTTTTTTTTATGAGAGAATTTAACAAATTTTTCAATTTAAAATTTATTAATTTATTCTTAAACTTTTTTTTAATTATTGAAAATGATTAACTTCTTAATTCAAATTTTAATTTTGTTAAAACAGTTCAAATATTTAAATTAATTAAACATTTTAAAATGAATTTAACAAAGAATTTATGAATAAATCTATACATATTTATAAAAAGATTATGTATTAAATATCGAGATAATTGTTTGTATAAGAAAATATCTTTTTATTTTCTTTTTCTCAAGCCCGAGCATTGTATCGAGGGTTTATCTTTTGTTTGTAGTATATTTTTTTTTGTGTATTAAAGTTATGCCGGAGAGAGAAGTCTAGCGTAACTACAGTTTCTGAATTCCGAGAAGCTTCGACACTTATTACTATTATTGTTATTTTAACTTAATATATTTTAAAGTGTCTATTTTATTATGTACTTATTTAGTTTTATTTTTTTTTCTAACTATAAACTTGGACACTTGACATGATTTATAGATTTATTTATTATTTTAATTTTAATAATAATTTATTTTTGTTTCAGAATTATATCTTTGAAAGAAAATTCAACATGAGTGACTGGTTGTCAGGAACTAACGTAAGTTGTTTTTTTTATTTTTTTTTTTTAATATATTTAAATAAAATTTAATTAATTATTATTATTATTAAATTAAAAAAAAAATTGACAATAATTATCATCATTATTAAAAAAAATTTCCAGAGTTCTTCAGAAGGCAGAAGTTTCGGCAGAGGTCGAGGATTTGTTTCATCAGAATCCAATAATCCTGGCACAAACAACGGTTCAGAAGATTGGGGTACTGGCACCAACGGCACAGACCAAACAAATGGAAGCAACGGAGCCGACGACTGGGTAAACGGCGGAGGCAATGACACTGGCAGTGAGTGGTTGTCCTCTAATGACAACAACTACTCTGGCTCCAATGGCTACTCTAATGACAATGATAACGACGGAGAGGGTGGCCGAGGACGAGGTCGCGGACGCGGAAGAGGTCGTGGTCGAGGTCGCGGGCGCGGTGGAGACAGAGACGGTGGAAGAGACCGCGGAGATTTCAACCAGGATTCCGATTACACTGGAGGCGGCGGCAGAGGTCGCAACCGCGATCGCGATGGGGATGATGGTGGTGGAGACGATGGAGCCGATGGTGAAGAGAAGAAAGCTCCTATCACATACGTGCCGCCTGAGCGTAGCATGGACGATGAAGAAGTATTTGGGACCAATGTCACTGCGGGGATTAATTTTGATAAATATGATGACATTGAGTGCAAGGTAATTTTATCTATTGTCACATAGTGACTGCAAGGTTGCTAGCTAGTTATTATTATTAATAAATTTTTTTTTTTTTTTTTTTATATAGGTAACCGGTGAAAATGTCCCACCACCAATCACAGCCTTCAACACTTTAAAATTGCGCGACGCCTTGATGATCAACATAAAAAAATCAAACTACACAAAACCAACCCCAGTTCAAAAGCACGCGATCCCAATAATTCTTCAAGGACGTGATTTGATGGCGTGTGCTCAAACCGGTAGTGGAAAAACTGCGGCTTACTTGATTCCGATAGTCCACCGATTGCTCGAAGATAACGACGAGCTTAAGCTTATTGAGAGAGGATGTGAGCCTCAAGTTATCGTGATGGCTCCCACTAGAGAATTAGTACTTCAGATATCCTGGGAAGCTGAGAAATTCGCCAAGGACACTATTCTCAAGACAGTAGCTTGCTATGGAGGTGTTAAACCTATGCACCAGGCTGATCAGGTGCGTCGTGGTGCTCACATTATTGTTGCAACTCCAGGACGATTGAATGATTTTGTCAAAGGAGGAAGAATCAGTTTTGGCAGTATCAAATTTATGGTTCTTGATGAGGCTGATCGTATGCTTGATTCAGGATTTAGGTAAATTTTTATTTTTAATAATTCAATTATTTTCTTTTTCAATTACTGTCAATTATTTTTTATTTATGATTTTTTTTTAAGTATTTTCAAATATTATAAAAATAATGTAAAATTTCAGATCATCAATGGAAGAAATCCTAGAACACGAACAAATGCCACCCAAAGACTCACGAGTTACATTAATGTTCAGCGCAACCTTCAGCAGCGATGTTCAAGAATTAGCCCGTAAATTCCTGAACAACTATCTATTCTTGACAGTCGGAATTGTCGGTGGAGCCAACAGTGACGTTGAACAAATTTTCTATGAAGTCAGTAAAAAAGACAAACGCAATAAATTAAAAGAACTTTTGGAACGCGATGGAGGCCAAAGTCTAAAAGTCAAGACAATAATCTTCGTCGAGACAAAAAAAACTGCTGACTTTATTGCTGCATACATGAGCGACAATCTATTCCCAGCAACTAGTATTCATGGTGACAGAGAACAGCGTGAACGTGAAACAGCTTTAGCTGATTTTCGTAGTGGAAAAATGCCTATTTTAGTTGCTACTTCTGTCGCAGCCCGAGGATTGGATATTAAAAATGTTGCGCATGTTATTAATTACGATCTTCCAAAGTGCATTGATGATTATGTTCATCGAATTGGTAGAACTGGACGAGTTGGAAATCGCGGAAAAGCGACAAGCTTTTATACACCAGAGAATGACGATAAAATGGTGGCTGACCTTATCAAGGTCCTTACTCAAGCTGGTCAAGAAATTCCTGAATTCTTTGACGCTGGTGGTGGATTCAATGCTGGAGAATCCAGCAGCTTTGGTGGTTACGACATCAGAGATGTAAGTTTTTATTTCAATTTAAATTATTTAAGTAAAAATAAATTGAAATTTTTATTTTAAATTATTCAATATTTTAAACATATTTATGGAACGCACATAATAATTGAAATAATTTAAAAATACTTGTATTCACTAGATTGATAACTTTTCTCAAAAATTTGAAATTTAATTGTAAAAATTCAATTATTTATTACTTTAAACAATTTTCCCAAAACCTAATTAAAATTTTCAATTATTTTCTTTCAGAACTACAATCAACCAGCTGACACTGAAACGAACGAAGGATGGTAAAATTTCTCTCAACCATCAGCTTGCATTTCTTCGCTACACTTTACACTTATTATTTTTATTATCACAATCATAATCATAATTATAATTATGATATTCAATTAATAGTTCTTATATCTCAATTTTATTTTTATTAATCGGAAGATTTTTCCCGATTGTTTCAACAGTTAAATTTAATTTTTCTATTTTTCTAATTAATATTATTATTAATAAAATAATTATATTTAAATAATATAAAAAAACTTAATCATGACTCAATAATAACTCTTGTCAGAATGTTCAATTTTTTGAGCTTCAATCATAAATTTAATCGATAAGTGATATTTAATAAAATATCAAACATTTATTGCTATTAAAAATTATTAATAGTAATTGACATTAAAAAATGAGGACATGACTTGTATGACTTTGATATGCTTAAAAATTTCTAATGAATAAATAATTGATTATTAAAAAAAAAAAAGAATATAAGTAATAATAATTACCATCATCAGTAAAATCCATCAGCTGCAAATTGGTGTCATCGAGGATGTTGGAAAACAACCCGTCGGGGTTTAAATTTCCCTCAGATGAAAGTGGATTGTGTGAATAATGAGTGTAGTTTATATCGTGTGGCTCTGGCTTGTAAGGCCCAGTTGTGTCGGTCCCAATCGGCTCTGAGCTGTTGGTCAGATTCATTGAGGTCGCTACGGCTGATCCTAAATTCGACGGTCCTACAATAAGTTTATTTATTTTTTAATATTGAGAAAAATAAATTTTGGGCCTTAATTTTTCATTGAAAATTTTGGGACGTATAAAAATTTTTACAGTTTAATTTCGATTTATTTTTTAAAATTAGGTCAAAATAATTTTGGGCCTTAATTTTTTTTTTTTTTTAAATTGGGCCTTGTGAAAAATTTTAAGGTTTTGAAATTAAAGGACTTGATAAATAAATTTTAAAGGACTTACCAATATTTTGAAATGGGCCTGTTGAATTATAGTCGCCAACCGGCAGAGGTAGAGTAGCATTGTTGAGAACAACATTACGCTGCATCTCGTAATGATGAGAGGAGTTCAAGCCGTGTCCTGGATACCCGGGATGTGATGGATGTCCAAAGTCTGTCGCACTGGGAAATGATAGGAATAGTTCCCCCGGTGGCCATCGTTGGTCGGCGCCCATTGGCCGGCCATATGCTACTCGACTCTGCAAAAATAATTTAATATTCAATTAATTAATTTAAAATATTTTACTTCTAATTCAAACTTCTTCCCTCTATAACTCTGGTCCGAATAACCCCACAAACTTCTATTTACATACAAAAGTTCCTTTGAACCTTCCTCTAAGACCCCATAAAAATTGATTTTCCTCCACACTTTACTTCAACATCTTCCAGCCCAAAAAAAATACAATAAAAAAAATTATTATAAATTTTTTGGGGACAATTCTCGAGCTGTCAGGTGTCAAGCTTCATTATCATTATTATTATGATAAATACCTGTTAGCTTAGAAGCATTAGGTCTAATCGGGCCCCCGCGGAGCCCGTGGGAGTTATAAATCGTTAAAAATTCATCAATCATTAAGATTTAAATATTATTTTTATTTCAATGCATCGGAATTTACTTTTGTAAATTTTTTCGATAAAAAATTAAATAAAAAAAATTTGTACCGTAATAAAAAAAAATAAAATTGCATCTGGTGAGGTGATTACGCGTTTTTATAGTTTTTAAAATAAATTATTATTTTTATGAGCGAGGACATATTGTAAAATAAATTTCTATCGCTGTCTTCCAGAACGCCATATGGCAAACCGAGTCTTCAACACTTAGTACTACTGTCATTTTATTATTATTATTATTATTATTATTATTATTATTATTATTATTGTTGTTGTTGTAGCTGTAAATTGTGATGAGATGTAGGACGAGAAATACTTGAATAAGGATTATTTAATATTTTAGTGTAATTAATTATTTTCATAGTGATTATGATTATTAATGAGGTTATTGGGTTGAATTAGAATTATGAAAAGACTAGATTTTTAAAGAGTTGTAGATAAAAGAGGAATTAAGATTAAGGAATTAAATTTTTATGGGATTGTAGAGGAAGGTTCAAAGTAACTTTTGTATATAAATAGATGTTGGTGGGGTAATTTGGACCAGAGTTATGGTGTTTTAAAAATTGAAAAATTAAAGTTAGAAAATTTGAAAAGGAAATTTTTCAAAAATTCGTTGGGAAGAAAGTTATGGGAATTAAGAAATGAAATTTTTATGGGATTGTAGAGAAAGGTTCAAATTAACTTTTGTATATAAATAGAAGTCGGTGGGGTAATTTGGGCCAGAGTTATAGCGTCTCAAAAATGATAATAAGCAATCAAATATTATTGTTTAGGATTAGGATAATGTTTGCTTACAAATAAATATTAAATACCGTGTGAAGCAAAGTAACATTGACAAATATTTAGATTAATAACGAAGTCATATTCTAATAATCTAATAATCTGATAATATTGTGGATTCGCGTTGAAAAAACAGAAGAGAGGTGACTTGACTAGTAAAAATACCAAAAAACACCTGAGACAAATACACATTTAATTTGTGTCGGTGATTGTTGACACGGGTGACAAGTTGATCGATGTTGACAACAAGTCTAACTTGTATAATATGTAATACATTATATATCAGATGGCCAGGGATTTATTTTTATTATTTTTATTACCTGGCTTGAGATTTAAGATACTTCGGAATTGTCACCTGGACAAATATCTTGAATACAACAAGTGTTTCTTCTTTTATTTCTGTCTCAATTACAACCTATTTTTATGTTTTTATTTTTTGTTCTGTTCAATTAACTCTTGATTGCGCGACTATTTAATTTTTATTTTTATAAGATAATTATCATCTTCTCAATAAATTAGGTTTCAATTAAAATTATCATAACGCTGGTCCAAATTACCCCATCAATTTCAATTTATATACAAAAGTTCCTTTGAACCTTCCACTACAACCTCATAAAAATTTCATTCCTTAATTCCCATAACTTTCCTCCCAACAATTTTTTAAAAAATTCCTCTTTTCAAATTTCCTCAAAAATTATCTAATTTTCAATTTTTAATTTTTAAAACCCTATAACTCTGGTCCAAATTACCCCACGAACTTCTAATTTTATACAAAAGTTTCTGTGAACCTTTCTCTAAAACCCCATAAAAATTTAATTCCTTAATCTCCATAATTTTCCGAGCAACAAAATTTTGAAAAACTGCTCTTGAAAAAAATTTCAAACTTTTTCTCACACTCAAAGTCACTTGAATAAAAACAAAACAAAAAAAAAACTAAGTCCTTACAACTCACAACAAAAAATTGACCTCTCTCACGCCTTTCATATGTGTGTGTACACACATATAATTTTTTTTTCTTTTTTTTAAACGTCAACTCGCGATTGACTGAAACGTCAAAGTGTCTTGATGGTCTCTTAAAAAATTCGCGTTAAATAAACAACCGCGGAAGATTGAAAATAAATAAAAAAATAAAATAAAATAAAAAATGGATATATTGAAGTCGAGATTTCTCAGCTGACTCAATAGAGAAATCAATAAAAATATGAGATGATTAATGGCCGGTAATTATTGTTATTATTTATGACTTTTATAAACGCGGAAATTAGAGGGGATTTTTATTTAGATTTTTTTGCCCGTGATTTACAGTAGGAAGCGTCTTAGAGGATAAAAAAAGAGAAAATTGAGATTTAAGGCCGTCGAACGGTAGAAGTTTCATACCAGATGGCGTCTGGAAAATATTTAAATCATAATAATAATTATAATTATTATTATTGCCAAGAAGAAATTTTAGTTTCATTTTAAGCGATGAGATTTCCAAGAGTTTGGTATTTTATTGTCGAGTTTCTATGGCGAATTTTAGAAGGAAATTTTATGGGATTGTAGGGGAAGGTTCAAGGAAAATTTAGAGCCCAAAATCGATCGTCCGGGGTAATTAGGGCCGGGGTTATGGAGGAAAGAAATTTAAAAGTGAAAATTCGACAATTTTTGAGGAATTTTTAAAAAAGTTGGAGGGAGGAAATTTATGGAAATTAAGGAATAAAATTTTTATGGGGACTTAGAGGAAGGTTCAAAGGAACTTTTGTACCGAATTAGAAGCCTGTAATATAATTAGAATGATAATTACAGACTCTTAAAATTTAAAACAATAAACAAAAATTTTTTTACCCGATTAAATAAACAACCGTTCGAATTTTCTTCAACAAACGCACACGTCCCTGACATTACACAATTAAGTGCACATAAAAACATCAGTCGTGAACAATAATCCATTTTTAAACACAGACCCTTTTGTTCCCCCCCCCTTCCTTACCTTGACAATAAACAAACAAAAAAGGGCGACGCTAAACTTTACCTTCCATAAATCATCCGTTATTATTTCTTCATTCACACTTTACACCTTTCTCGAAAAAATTTATAAAAAATATACTTTATAAGTAAATTCAATCCTCTAATAGTACTTATAGTAAAAATATTGTTTTTATTTTTTATTGGCTCGAAAAAAAATTAATAATAATAAAAATAATTAAATTAATTGTCAGATAGAAACTTTTTGACCTTTCAACGGTTTTATCTCTGAAACTATCACTCCCACAAAATTTTTATATCTGATAAAAATTGTAGCCAGTTAAATTTCCTTTCGAATGACCCTTTTAAACCCTTAATTTGGTTGGCTGTTTCCCTGGAAACACCTGCTTTTGTTTTTAATCTTATAAATCGAGTGATAATAATAATAATAATAATAATAATATATAAAAATATAAATATAAGTGAATTATCGATTTCACAGACGATAAATCCGACATATGTTGACGTCCTGCCGCGTTTTCTCGTCTCAGGAAATTGTTTAATTTTTTTTATGTGTTTATTATATTTTTATATAAATACGTACTTATATATACAGTATGTATGTGAAGTCAAGGACGACTTAATACGGAAGTAAAATTGAGAAAAAAATTTGCAGAATTATGCTTCAAATTAAACTTTAAGTCGCCATAACTCTGGTCCAAATTACCCCACCGACTTCTAATTTTATACAAAAGTTTCTGTGAACCTTTCTCTACAACTCCATAAAAATTTCATTCCTTAATTCCCATAACTTTCTTCCCTGCAATTTTTTTAAAAATTCTCTTTTCAAAATTTTGCTAAAATTTTCAAATTATAACTTTTAATTTTTAAAATGCCATAACTCTGGTCCAAATTGCCCCACAGACTTCTAATTTTATAGAAAAGTTTCTGTAAACCTTCCTCTACAACCCCATGAAAATTTCACTCCTTAATTTTCATAATTTTCCAAGCTACGAATTTTCAAAAAATTCCCTTTTTAACGAATTTCACCCACATCAACACCAAAAAAAGTATCAAAACTAAAAAAAGAAAAAACCCTTTGACTCCTCGCTGGAAATCACCTATGAAGCGTAACCCTAAAAGTTGTCCGTCAAAACGTCAGAGAGGAACCGCTTTGAGCGAACAATTGATTAATTACAAAGTAGTGACCGTATCCCACAAAATAACCGCAGAAATTTGTCTGTGACTAATCATTTGACTTTTCTTCCTAAACAGTTAACTATTTTCAGGATCGCCAAAGATCCCAACCAAAGATTTTATTTTCTTCTGAAAAAACCGTCTGATCAAAGCAGGTAGAATTTTTCTCAATTTTTAACTTTATACTTTACACTTTACTATACTTTAGAGTTTTCGAGTGCCGATTGTTCGGCAACATTTTGACAGCTTTCGTCTACCTGCGGTTAAAACTTGTAATTACCAGACTTACAGGTTTTAGCATTCACCTAAGTCTCAAAATTGCTTCTTATCCTTTTTTGTTACTTTTAAAATTAAAGCTATTAGAATTCGTAAAGGCTTTTACTGACTCAATTTTTCTTTAAGATTATAAGAGTTTTTGTCGGTGAGATTGTCATTGCATGTTTTTGAAGTAGAAAAAAAAAATCGGAAAATTTTCCGGAAAAAATGTAATTCTGGGGAAAATTGCCCAATTTCCCAAAAAAACTCGGAAAATCCTGAAAGAAGTACTTAATTTGAGGAAAAATTGAGAAAATTTTCGGGAAAACTCGGAAAATTGTTAGATTAGTAGTAGAGCGGGAAATTTTTTATTTATAACACTCCCAACTTTCCTCATTATTCTCAATTTTTCAAAAATTTCCTCCAGTCTTTCTCTTAAAGTCTTCTATCTCCAAAACTATCAACCCTACAAGAATTTTCAAGGATACCTTTTTTGTAGCCGACAAAATTTCCTATTAAATAGACTCCTCAAAATTGTAAAAACCCCCCACCGAAACTGTTAAAATGTGTTATTATTAAAATATAATGACCTGGATCCACCCTGGCAATTAAAATCGAATTGTCTTAATAAAAAAGGGGAATAATCGTGCAAATAATTGTCGTGCATGATATATCAGCGAATCCCTCAGCAAGCTTGTCATTACGACGGAGGACAAATCCATTTAATGAGTGAATTAAATGAATATATTCCTCATTTTATAAGAAGTTGTGCTCGTGTTTTATTTCTTAACTTAATGCACTGTCCTTTTATTATTATGTTTTTATTTAAATCTCTAATTATTTATAATATTACTTTTTTCAGGTAATAGCATTGAGAGTTATTGTGCGTTATGCAACAAGCTACGAGCAACTCAGCCGGTGTACATTATACTAGAGACTAGACGTGTACTTAATTATAATTGTAATGTAACATGTCATTTTTTGGTAACTCCTCTCACATTAACACTGACCTTACTCACCTTAGACTCTAATTGCTCTGTATTTCATTACATAGACACTGCTTTAATTCACCCTACTTACGTCTTAATTGTCATTCTTTCTGTTACTTACTGTCCCAGGTCTTACGGAATTAATAGGAGGGAGGTAATGACTATTATCGGTAATTATTTTCCCATTAGTAGTCTGAGGCTCGAACAATAACTTGGGACTTTTTAGGGTCTTATAAAAATTTTTAGACATTTTATGGATATTTTATGTAGATAATTGTTCAAGCTACAAGTACATGGGCTTAAGTTAGGGAAAAAAAAATTTTAAATCCGGGAAATTCCCAGAAAAGTACAAAAAAAATTGGAAACTAAGGTGAATTTTGACTTTATAAATGTTCCCAGAAGAAACCAATAGGAGAAAAAAAAAATTTGATAGGTGAAATTTGTAGGGAATTCAATAAGGTACAAGTCTTGGTACGCATTTTTCCCAAAAAAAATTTTCAAACTCGGAAAAATCCCGGAAAAGTAAAAAAAACCCCAGACATTAACGTGAATTTTGACTTTATAAATATTCCCAGAAAAGTCCAGTGGGAAATTTTTAAGGTCATATGACTGAATTTTGTAGGGAATTTACTTAGCTCCAAGCACATTTTCTTAGTTTTTCCAAAAAAAATTTTCCCAGCTGAAAAAATAAGATATAAGGTTAGAAAAAAAAAAAAAAAAAATAAATTTTGCGATACTTGACTTTTAAATCATTTATTTGAAAATGTTACTGGGAAATTAAAAATTTTATACTAGGGAAAATTTGTAGAGAATTTTTCAAGCTACAAGCGGGTATTTTTAGTTTTTCCGAATAACTATGAATATAACCTTAAATGTCCGACATTTTCTTTTCTTCCGATGGTAACCTAAAAATTTCAAACAACTTTTCTCCGAATATATTTCGCAAAAACAAGAAAATTCATGAATTTTCCGGAATAAAATTTTCTCACCTGAATAAAATCCTCTTCTGGGAGAAAATTTAAACATTCCACATTCATAAGTGCAGAAAATTATTTTCCATGAATTTTTTTATTTTTCCGGAAAACTCCAACTCAGAAAAATTTTTCACTTAAAAAAATATTCACTCACTATTTTCCAACACAGATTTTTCACTTGTGATTTTATTAAGTCGATAAATGTGGGAAAAACTCCGGAAAATTGACAATTATTTTACTTAAAACCGACAAGCCGGCGTACCGAAAGACTACTGAGCGATAACTGAAGTAAGTGAATGCACATTGCAGGTACAGAGACCGAGTAACTGTAATTTGTACGACAAGATGGAGAGGGGGGTACTCGACGTCCAATCCGTCTGGACACTTGGTCTCGTTGCTACTATCATTATTCACACACCTGTGGGCCCTTCAAGTACTTAGGAGGTAATAAATATTTTTTTTTTAGTTTACTCTTATGTCTTATGTTTAAACGGCTGTAGCTTGGGAAATATTGAAAATAGGAAAATTTTTTTGGAATACTTTTTTCTAGACCAGAAAATTTCCTATCCAATGGATGCAAATGTGAATAATTAATTTAATTAGTCTTTAAGTAATTGACATTTGAAAATAAATTTAAAATAAAATTGAAAAACAATGACGAGTAATTGTACTTTATAGCAATTATAATTGTTTTTGAGTAACTTGGGAGTTATCGACGGTTACGGTAAAGAATTTTAACGAGAAATTAGTGAGAGCTGATGCGTAGAATTTTTTTTTAGGCTTCAGGAGACACTTAAGTGTTAGAAGCTTAAACAAATGAAGTAATTGGGGAATTTTGTTTTATTTCGTCTGTTTATAACCCGTTAAATAATTGTCTTGTTTTTTTTTACCTTTTCGGATGTGTTTTGACATGTGGGACCGTCGCTCTAACGGTTATTCTGATTGCGTCGGTTTTTAATTAGATTAAATTTATTTCTAATGAAATTAATTTTTTTATGGTTTAATTTTCGGAAAATTTACTTTAGTATTCTCTTTAGACGGCTATAACTCGGAAAATATTGAAAATATGAAATTTTACAATGAATACTTTTTTATAGGGCGGAAAATTTCCGTTCTTAAACACCCCTCAAGAATTACTTTTGTACGCTTCGTTCAAAAGTTATAGCAATTATAAAAAAAAAATTTTTTTTACATCGCTAAAAAATTTTCTATTTCAAATAAAAAAATAAATAAATGAATAATTACCTGGTAGTGCCGATGGGGGTGAAGGTGAGGGTGGGAGTGAGGGTGGTATTGCTGGGTGTGCATCATTTCGTCGATTTCAGCCTCCTCGAGGATCGAATTGGAGCTCAAAATGGAAGTTGAGGTCGAAGTTGAGGGAGTTGGGGAGGTTGAGGACAACTTGTCTTGATTGCGCACTCTCAAACCTCCTCGGTCGCGTTTCTTCAGTTCTTTTTCCTGGAAAAAAAATCAGCCAAAATTTTTTCATTTAATTTAAACTCTGATTTTCACTACTAAAATCTCTAATTTTTAGTTTCAAACTTTAAATCTCCATAACTCTGGCCCTAATTACCCCACTGATTTCTAATTTTATACAAAAGTTTCTGTGAACCTTCCTCTACAACCCTATAAAAATTGCATTCTTTAATCCCCATAACTTTCCTCCCAACGATTTTTTAAAATTTCCTCTAAAATTCTCCAAAACTCCTAAAAATTCGCACTTACCTCCGGCTGCTCATTGAGTCCCACAAGTTGCAGGGCCTCCTCGAGGTTGAACCCGTCGGGAAGCCCGAGCGAGTCGTTACAGAGTAATCCGTCGACTCCCGCGCTAGCGAGCAGGCTATCGCTCAAAAGTTCCGACGGAAAGTCATCCTCGAGCCCAAAATTGTTGCTCAGGCCCAAAGAGTCCTCGAGTCCGATCTCGGGGTCATCCAACGAAGGTCCAGGCTCTGAGCCACTTTCCCCGCTGGTTCCTTCTAAACTCGGATTTTCTATAATGTATTCACCTGGAATTCACCAAAAATTCACAAACTCAAAAAATTATCCAAAATTTCCAAGAATTTTTTTCAAAATTTTAAAATTCTCCAAAATTTTCTCAGAATTTTCTTTATTTTTTTTTTTTCTCACTTTTCTCTCCACAACACAAAATCCTTAAATGACGCGGCGAAAATTGGTTTGCCGTCAGAGATCGTCGCCCGAGAACTGACGCCGGATCCTCGGGCCTCTGGAGGGGATCCCTAAAAAGTTACCAAGGAGAACCCGCCGGGGATTAGGGATAGGATCCACCTGCAACCGCTAAATTCCCCTCGGGCTCCGCCCCGCAGCCAATAACAGCCCGCGATCCCCTACCAGGGATCGAATCTTTTATTGGAACGATTTCTCTCGTAGCAGCTGGAACTCGAGTAGGATGTGGGATCTGTAGGCATGCTTGGAGACTCGTAGAAAGCTCGGAATTTAATGTCAACTCTGGGGTATGTTTGAAAAATAGAAAAAATTAGGGTGTGGATTTTAAATTAGAGTAACTTTGGTTGTAATTATTTTAGAGACTTTAATTAAGGTACGAAAGTTTGTTTGAACCTTCCTCTAGGACCCCATGAAATTTCAGTTCTTAATTCCCATAAGTTTCCAAGCGACGAATTTTTAAAAAATTTACACTGGAAATTCCTGTAAAAAGTTACTAATCCTGAATTTTAAACTTTGAGATGCCATAACTTTGGTCCTAATTGCCCCAGATCCTTATATTTATATACAAAAGTTACTTTGAACCTTCCTCTATAACCCCATATAAATTTAGTTCCTTAATCCCCATAACTTTCCTCCCAACGATTTTTTAAAAAATTCCTCTTTTCAAAATTTCTCTAAAAATTCTGTAATTTTTTTTCAATTTTTAAAACGCTATAACTCTGGTCCAAATTACCCCACCGACTTTTAACTATATACAAAAGTTTTCTCAAACCCTCCCATAAGCCCCCATAATTTAAAAAATTTCTACTTTCATTTCCCTCCTCACAATCCTTAAAATTCCTCTTATCTCTCCTCCAATTTCCCTTTAAACGGATAATTACCACTCCAAACATGTCCCGCAAGACTCGCCAGGAATAATTCGAGCCATAATGATGAAGGCTAAACCCCAGAGGAGAGTATAACCGTCCTCAATATAATAATAAGTCGCTCTCAAGCTGAACCTGCAGCTCGACTAAAAGTACACTCGAGAAAGAAGCATGCAGGCTAGCAGGTAACAAATAATTCACCTGCGTTTAGTTTTCGGTTAACAGAGACCGAGAATATTTTTATTTATCCACAGACATTATCGTACCCAACCACAAAAGGATAAAAATAATAATGATAATAATAATGAAGGTGGCTAGTTTTTATAATAATTTATATTTACGCTTGTTCTTTTTTGTTCGGCGGTCTGACTTTGAGTGGCCAAGAGACTAAAAAAGAATAATAATGAGAAGAAGGTCCCACACCTTTTTGAGGCATGCCTGGTACATTAATATAACGAGTAGCGGCCATTGTTTGGTTTAAATTCGTGGCCTCGGAGGACGATAATGGCTGACAACACCCTCTTTCATGTCGGGGTTATTGAGAGCTACAAGTTGAAGACTTTATTTTCGTTGTGAGGTATATCAGCGAGAGGAATTGAGATTGAGGAGTCTAATTTTTATGGGGTCTTGGAGGAAGGTTCAAAGGAACTTTTCTATATAATTAGAAGGTTCTGGGGTAATTAGGGCCAGAGTTACGGTGTCTTAAAAATTGGAAAGTGAAAATTATAGAATTTTTGAAAGAGGAAATTTTAAAAAATTTTAGGGAAAAAAGTTATGGGAATTAAGGAATTAAATTTTTATAGGGTTGTAGAGGAAGGTCCATAGAATCTTTTGTATAAAATTAGAAGTCGGTGGGGTAATTTGGACCAGAGTTATGGTGTTTTCAAAATTAAAAGTCTAAATCGGAGAATTTTAGAGGATTTTGCAAAGAAGAAAATTTAAAAAATTCGTAGCTCAGAAAATTATGATAACTAACGAATGAAATTTCCATGGGTTCTTAGAGGAAGGTTCAAAGAAACTTTTGCGTCCTCATAGAAGTCTCTGGCACAATTACAGCCCAAGTTACAGTGCCCCAAAGTTAAAAACCCACCTACAATTCTTGAATAGCTCACCAAAAAAATAAATAAAAAATTTTAACCAAATTTAGCAACTCATCCGAGCCCGAATTTATAAAATTTCTTTTCCGGGTCACCATAATAATCATGATATTCATCGGAGTAGCTCAAATCTATATATACATATATAGAGCCGCTGACAGATCATTTTTCATATTTTCCATTTTCATTTTCATTTTCATCCCTAACGACCGATTGCAATAATAACTCGGGCATTACGAGGCAGAAATTATTCACGTACATATATATTAATAATAATAATGTAATCCCGGACAATTGTTAACATATATATATATATATATATATATGTATAAGGAGCTAGGAAAAAAGAATAAATCAAACAGAGAAAAAGAAGTACTGAATAATTTCCACTCTTCTGGTAACAATTGTCCTGTCAGGAGTTACGGTGACAAATATATTTATATAGATATTGGTGACAGAAAGGAAATAGAGAAGGGGAACAGGGTTGATGTCTATTTCTGATTTTGTAAGTATAACCAACTAGATATACTAAAGAGCTCCTAATTAATGTAATGTCCAGAAAAATAAATCTTAAATCTTAAATCTGGGCGGAATATTTTTCGAAAGCCGAAGGGAAATTTATTTCGGTAAGAATTAAGCTCAAAAATTTTATATATATATTTTGAGTGATTTGAAAAAATTTTCTGGGAAATTTTGGAGCAAATTTGGATGAAAAAAGGTATTTTTAGAAATTACTGGGTGGTTTTTCGTGAAAAGTAATTTTTTTAGGGGTTTTTATAGAGTTTTTCGGAAAGAAAATAAATTTTCTTAAGAGTTTTACTAAAAAATATGGCTAAGAAAATTTTTGAATGAATTTTTGAGGAAAAAACAATTTTTTGGGACATTTTAAAATAATTTCCATGAAAAATAATTATTAAAATTTTTAATTTTCTCAAAAAAATACTTAAAAGAAAATTGAAAATTTTTTTTAAAGAAAATTTTACCTGATTAAATTTGTTGATTAAATTTCAGTAATCCAAAAAAGTTTCACTAGTATTGTCACAAAATTTTCCAAATTACCACAACAAAAACCAAATTTTTTTGCCCGGAAAACTCTTTCGGAAAATGCTGAAAGATGGACCGCGAGCGCGATGTTGTTTCAATGAAACAAGAAAGACAATGAATTTATCCGGCAATGAAGCGAACAGCGATCCGGGTGATGAAAAAAAATGTAAATTAAAAAGTCAGCCAGCCAATCCCGTGGCAGCTCGAATCAAAGATGGCTGCCGACAATGCGCACAGAAGGTTCCCACAGAGAGGGAGAAGGCGAAGGGAAAGGGGCCTCTATGGCATTCCCGAGCCCCATTGGGGATTGGGGGACTGTAATCATCATTTCTCTTCTCACACATCGAACATTGAACTTATTTATATTTATATATATGTTGGTAAGTTGTAGGTGAGTTTAAACTGGTTAATCGATAGGTGGAAGACGCCAAGAATTTATTTAAGAGAAATCAAAATGGTACGGAGAAGTTTGGTGAGAATTGATCATTTTTGATGAGCAAGTTTTGAGAGAGTTTATGGGAGTAGAGATTCGGAATTTTAGAAGGTTGTAGAGGAAGGTTCAAAGAAACTTTTGTATAAAATTATAAGTCGTTGGGGTAATTTGGACCAGAGTTATGGCATTTTGAAAATTGAAATTAAAAATGTGAGAATTTTAGAAGAATTTTCGAAAGAGAATTTTTTATAAAATTGTATGAAAGAAATTTGTGGAGATTAAGGAATGAAATTGTTATGGGGTTGTAGAGAAAGGTTTGAGGAAAATTTTAAGTAAAAAATTTCCATAATTGGACCACTAGAACCATAGTTCCAGTTATTTTATTTTTAAAAAATTTGAAAATCAAACAAAACAAAAAACACTTTACTATTTTGTTATTGTAAGCATAATTTCATAATACTCAAGAGCTGGACGCTTATGGGAAAGTAAGTCGTTAAAAATGTTAAGAATTCAAAATAAAAAATATAAAAGAAGGCAGCCGAGCAAAAATATTTTTAATAGGTCAGGTGCCAACGTTAAGACTCTCCAGTCTCTCTTGTCTCCAGACTGTTTGTTTAGGGCCTGGTTAAACACTAAATAGTCTAGATATAGATCAGTGGTCCACTAAACTCTCCAGGAGCTTACAGAAGAGTGACGAGTTGTCACTTTGCCGCCATTAACTTCTTAACGCCATTGTTAGATTATTATTGATCCTTTTTCGGTTGGATTTTTCGACTTACTTCTGTGTACATATTAGAGCCTGTGTACGATTTGGTACACTTTTTCTAAATTTTTGAGCAACCAGATATTCTTGTGGGATATTATTGGGAAGTAATGCAGATGAAGTTGGAATTTTGGAGATAAAATTGCGGGAAGAATAATTTTTAAAAATTTTTCGAGAGGAAAGTAATGGAGATTAAGGAATGAAATTTTTACGGGGTCTTAGAGGAAGGTTCAAAGAAACTTTTGTACCTAATTAGAAGGTTCTGGGGCAATTTGGACCAGATTTATGGAGGCAAGAAGTTTGAAGACAGCTAAATTTAGTCGAAATCGACCAAAAAAAAATTATCAGAATTCTTTATGGCGAAAACGAGGATGTAACAGGTGTAATACGTAATATTTACCATACAGACAGGTTAACCTTGATAGAGTATTGCAAGTTGTCATGAATCGCAAGCTCGACGGAGGATAGTGTGATAGTTAGAGCCAGTTTAATTTTGGCTGTCATGCTTAGAATCACTTTTGATGTTAACTCGGCTTATTTATTTAGTGTTAAATAATGTTATCGACCGCCAGAATAACTTGTAGGAAATAGAATAATATCCTTATGGTTGGAGTCCAGGCGCCGCTTATTTGAATACCATCTGATCGAAGAGCATAAGTGTCAATGAACGCCACCGCTACCGCATTACACGCACTTTTTGGTACTACTATATACATGAATAATGTGTTTTGTGATGTACTATCACTATCACTTTTTATCGAACCTCTCATTCATAAAATTATGACTGAAAGTTAATTTTAACAAAAAAATCACAAAATTTAGTCCTGATTTTTGTTTAACTTTGAGACGCGATAACTCTGCTCTTAATTACTCGATCAACTTCTAATTAGGTACAAAAGTTTCTTTAAACATTCCTCTAAGACCCCATAAAAATTTCATTCCTTAATTTCCATAAATTTCCTCCCAAAAAAATTTTTAAAATTTTCCTTTTTTCAAAATTCCATAAAAATATCTCATTTTCACTTTCAAACTTTGTTCCTCCATAACTCTGGTCCAAATTACCCCACCGATTTCTAATTTTATACAAAAGTTACTTTGAACCTTCCTCTAAGACCCCATGAAAATTTCATTCCTTAACTCCCATAACTTTCCACCCTAAAATTTTTTAAAAATTTCTCTACTAAGAAAATTTCATCAAAAACTTCCATCTGAAGCAAGAAAAAAATCAAAATCTCTTACTTATAATAATAATAATAAAATTTTTCAATAAATCACTTGAAAGTACAGGAATGCCTTTACATAACTCTAGATTAAAATATTACAATAAAATTCGTATTAGAGCTCCATGTCACTTTTTTTCTCCCGTCAATTGAAAACTCGAATTATTTTTTACTCTTCTTTCAACTATTATTATTATTGTTATTATTGTTGTGTATTTTTTTGGGATTGCCGGCCACAATGGCGGCGTTGGATTGAGCGGAGCCAGGTTCGACTATTTGGGATTTAACTTGCGATGTCTATTTCTCCGGCTCCGAGTTTAGTTTTTTTTTTTTTTTTTTATTTCGTTTTCTTTTATTTTATTTTTCTTTTCCTTTTCGAGACTTGCAAACTCATGGTGACTTAAAAAGTCACTTCTTCATCTTCTCATTCAGCTATCACGTCACAAGCGTCTCATTGTTATTTAACTACACGCTTCAAATATTTTTATTTGGAAGTGTAGATATATACAATTTACTATTTTTTATATCGATATCTTGATGAAGGAATTTTTTGAAAATTCGTAGCTTGGAAAATTATGAAAATTAAGTAGTGAAATTTTCATGGGGTCTTAGAGGAAGGTTCACTGAAACTTTTGTATAAAATTAGAAGTCGATGGGGTAATTTGGACCAGAGTTATGATTAATTATTAAACTAGCTGGCAAATATTTGGGTGTCGCGAAAAAGAGGGTCTGTTGCTGGGAAAAGTAATAAATAATTGAATCTTATAGCAAGGAGGTCATGGGGGCCGAAGGAGGACGAAGAATAGAATAAGAAGGAAGAAGGTATCATCCCCTCGGGCGTGTATATATCTCTTTATGCAATGAGCCGAGATATGAGTAATGGTGCGTGTTCAAGTTTTGCTCGACAACAGCGGGGTGAAATGAGCCAAGTCATCAACGATTCGGTCCCGGCTCAGCTGCCTTACCCACCCAATGCCGAAACTATGTACAATGTACATCATATATATAATACGGTTGCTTCCAAATATTGATTATCCCTCGGGACTCGCGGCCATTTCAAAAAATATAACCAAGAAAAGCTATCTTTTTCAGTCTACTTCAATTTTAAACTTAGAAACGCTCTAACTTTGGTTCTAACTGGCCTAGAAACTTCTATTTATATACAAAAGTTCCTTTGAACCTTCCTCTACAACCCTATAACAATTAAATTCCTTAATTCCCATAGCTATCCTTCCTACTACTTTTTTAAAACTTCCTCCTTCAAAAAATTCTTCAATTTTCACTTTTTAATTTTTAAAACACCATAACTCTGGTTCAAATTACCCTAGAACCTTCTAATTAAGTACAAAAGTTTCTTTGAACCTTCCTCTACAACCCTATAAAAATTTCACGCCTTAACTCCCACAACTCTCCTCCCAACAACTTTTTCAAAATTTTCCTCTTCCAAATTTAAAATTTTTATTTTCGCTAAATCTACCGAATTTTTATATTTATATTTTTATATATCTGTATATATATGAGGATCTATAGAAGGGAGCTAGGCGGAGCATATGCGAAATACGTGAGTCGCATGCGTTGGAACAGAACACACACTACGTTCAAGCATCTGTCGCGTATGAGGGCGTATTTTATCTCCGAGGACGGACCCACATTTTTTTTATTTTTTTAATTTTTTTAATTTAAAAAAATTAAAAAGAAAAAATAAATTTAGAGCTGAAAAAAGTATGTTTCGATATTAAATTTAATAAAACTCAATTTCCGGTGGATCAGTCACGGTTAATATTATTATGAGCAAATAGAATAGTTGATGATGCGTAATAACGAGCGAGACGAGTTCATTTTGACGGTACTGTTGAGCCATCGAGCTTGGAATCCATTGGAGGTTTCAATTTAATTTTTAGACGAAACTAAGAGCCTGATCCGAGCAACGTTGAGTCGTTTTTTTTTTATTTTTTATAATTGTAATTTATGGAGTAACTATGGGGAAATTTTGGGAATTTTTAGGGCGTCTAGTTAGGAAATTTATTTCCCTACAATTTTGGTCTGATATAAAATTTCCTCAAAACCCTTATTTTTAGAGTTATTGTCAAAAAAAGAAAGCACTAAATATTTTTTGAAATGATTTTTTTTTTGTTTAATTCTTATAATAATTATTTACAGTATTATTTATCAAAGTTTAATGATTAATTAATGTGTTCAAAGAGTATAAACGTAATGAAAAGACCTACAGGATTGTGATATTGCTCAATGTACGATCAATGATCGTGATCGGTATGAGAAGATTTTAATCTGGACCTCATGGTGGGTCCACGACTTATTATATTTGTCCTTTTTTATATCCATAATAATAATAATAATAATAATAATAATAATAATAATAATAATAATAATAATAATAATCATAATAATTACCCCGATAATAACAACCATTGTACATTGTAAATAAAAATAATAATTAAAAAAAAAGCAATCAGTCTACTCATTACTCGCTATCAAGGATTGATCGAAAGTTTTGAATGCCGCTTGATTAATGAATCTGTTTAAAAAAATAAATTTCTTTTTTTTTTCAATCTTTAATCGACTTTATCTGAGGAACTATCAACTCTATAAAAATTTCGTAAGACACAAAAATTGTAGGAAATTAAATTTCCTAACTACACACCCTAAAGATCCTTGAAATTTCTCCATAATTTCTCCATAAATTCCAGTTATCCAAAAATCTCTCTAAAATTCTTAACAATTAATTTTTTTCGATTAACAATTAATATATTAATTTATACATTAGGAGAATGAATACACACGAAGAGTTAAAGGGCAGGGCAATAAGTTTGAAAGCTAAAGGCGTATCCGCGGCACTCCTTTAACGCTGACGTAATAAAATAATAAATAAAAATAATAAGAAAGAATTTTTCATAAAAATAAAACTAAAACGCAATAATAATAATAACAATAGGCACGTTTAATTACTTGGACACCCTAGTAGCTCGTGCGCAGCGACGTAAATTATCGAGTCATGAAACGGCAAGCAAGTCGTTTAATTATCCTTGTCTCAAACTTCCAAAATTATTTTTGTTCCAACGCTATTGTTTGTGTTTATGCATTATATATTATCTTTCATAATTAATAACATTTACTCCGAGTGTTTATTTATGGTGTAACAAATAAAATAATTGTTCAGAGTACTCACCGGTTTCTACGTCAACTGTGTATGACAGACCTGCCCAAGGATTGTCGTCTTTTTCGTCTTTAATTTCTTCTTTCTAAAAATTCAAATTTTATCGTAAAAAATTTTGATAATTTTAAATTAATTATTAAAGGGGTTAATATTATTTTTTTTTGGATATGTATGATACTTTTGGATAGGAAATTGAATACCCTAAAAATTTTGATTCTTATAAACTTTTGATAAATTTTATATTTTAGGAGTTATAGCTCAATTTAAAAAAAATTTTTCTAAATTTTTATTTATAAAAAAGTTATAACATATTTTTATATATACATATGTATGCTTTTATCGCAACGCCCATTTATAAGAATCTGGATTTGTAAGCGACCATTGGAATAGAACGAAAGCATTAAATCGAGGGATCTCCAATCTCCTTTCAAGGAGCATCTTCTCTCGTTTTATCTCTCCCAGCGAATAGGACGTAACACTAACACTAAATCACACTGAGAAGAACTAGAGCGACCCCTCTACCGAAAAGGGGCTTACACTTTTTAGACTGGTCCACCCTCCACTCTATACGGATGTATCTAAGGACTAAAGTAAAATAAAACAGGGAACAGGATAATTTATCACTATCACTGTGATAGTAACCCTCGTAGAATTAATCTCGGTGGTTTTTATCCTTATGGAAATTTTATACATCTTGTATATACTCTTGGGAAAATTGTTTCTGCCGGACTTGTCCCGATTTTTTATTGTTTTATTTTTTTTTGGACGAATTATCGTAAAAATAATTTACCAATTGTCTTTATATATTTTTTGGAGTCTGGCATAGGACCGATAACAACTATTAAATATCTAATATATAGCCGTGGGAATAATGATCTATCCTTTGTTCTGGTCTTGAACACAAAGAATGTCCAGAGCGTATCTTTACGATCACGATTATCGAAAATGAAAGATCTTTAGTGTATAATATACCTTTACTTGTTGTATATATTCACCGATCGGCGTCAAGCTACAAAAGATTCGATAAAATAAAATATTAAGCCGCCCAAACTGCAAGTCATCTTTTTTATTTTTTCCAGCTTCACTTAAAAAAAGAAAAAAAAATTATTTCCTTAATTTTAATGAAAAAAAAAAAAAAAAAAAAAGAAAGAAATTATTTTTTGATTAAAAAATTGACTAATATAATATGTTATTTAAAAATAAAAATTTGTACGCGTGGCATTAGTCCAAAATTGAAATCCTAATCCCTTTAGTGGTTGATGTAAGCCCAGGTAGGGCTTACGGCTTAACAAGTCGGTTTATCTTTAGGATGTCGCCACTGTTTGATTCAAAAGTCCTTAAAGATTATTTTTATATAGATTTTAAACGGAATTATCAAATTTCAGACAATACTTCAATGCTACTGACTTACTTTTAGAAAATTAAATATCTTAAGCCTTAAAAATTAACGAGTTAGGTATTATCTGATCGGAATCTTGTTGGGAAGACTCGAGGTACCTTGCAAGAGGATTTATATTAGCTGGCTGAATTTGGAAAGTTATTTTTGAAAGCTTCGAAATAGGTAAACAAGTTGAAAACTATTTTTGAACTTTATCTTCGACACTCTCCCCCTCTAAAGACCCCAAAACTCACCTCTTTCTTCGTCACAGCCTCGGTTTTGAGCTTCTGAACCTCAAAATCAACTTTTTTCTCTTGGGAACTCGAGGATTCAGTTTTAGCGCGTTCCACGTCCGCCATTGTGAAGCCCAGGTCGACATCCTGCTTCCAGAGGACCTCGATAAGATCCATATCCTGAAAAAAACCCAAAATTCCAAAATCTTCCGTAAATTTTTCCTTATTTTAGAATTTTTTATTTTCTGTAAAAATTAAAATAAAATTACTCCGATAAAAAAATACTTTTTTTTTTTATCAGCGACGGCAAATCCGATAGAAGATATCATTAATCAAATTCCCCTCGTGTCTCGTTCCCGAGCACTTTTTCCCAACGAATGGGAGGCCGGGAAAAAATAAAAAATCCTCAACAGAACTGAACAAAAAAAAGGAAACGAGCCGCCATTGCTCGGTTTAATTAAAAAGGAAATTAATCTTTCGTAACTGGAACGATGGGAATTATTATGCGTAATTTCTGCACTGATTTATGTCTTTTGCTTGAATATTGTCTCGTAAAAGAAAATAAAATTCCTCTAATTTTTTAAATTCAATTTTTAATTGAAACTTTTAAAAAAAATTAAAATTAAATTTTTATTATTTTTCTAGGACCTCAAAAATTGTCCTCGGAAACGCCCATAAAAATTTCAATAAATTCTGACCATAATTTCCGGAGTAATAATAATAATAATAATAATCATGCAAATTTTTAATTAAAAAAAAATTTTTAATCTTCAAATTAGTATTTACACTTTTCTGAGGAAACTATTAGAGGTAGACCCTCACTTGAGGAGTGTTTTGGATCGTAAATTTTCTAATCTACCCAAAAGGTCCTCATGAGCGTAGCGGAAAAGTCTAGCGGATGGTTCGCGAGTTATCGCGGTTTCAAAAGTACTTTAATTTATAATTTATAATTAATAATTTTTTTTTTTTCTATTTTAGAGAGACTATTTTTAACGAATGCACAAAGAAAGCGTGGTTTGCATTAATAACAGTGGGTTGTACGTTTAGATTACGATGTGGGCGCGGTTGGACACCCTGCTGGGTCAATCAAAATGGCCGTCGGCCCACGGGTGAATTAATACAACCTATATATAAAATTTATACAATATATATACAACACAAAAGGTCGATGTTGATGCTGAGGCAACCTTCTATCGATATGGTTAATATTTAATGCTGTAAATAAATTCCTGTAAAATTAGTCAAGGCTAAAATATAAATAAACATCCGCGAGGATTGATAAGTCCCTCGAGATATATTGTTTATTAAATATTTAAATAATATCTTTTTGTGACAAGGAAAATATTTTGACGCGACATATGGAACACGTCCGAGTTTGATCGATTTGCTCCCCTGGGATTCCAAAGTGAATTGCATTTTATAGCGGAAGGATCTTAAAGAGAAAAAAAGGTGAATGAAATCTTTTTGAAGGTTGTGGATTTTAAATTTGGAGTTTTGGCGAGAACTATTGGGTTTAGATAGACACTTGAGGAGTGTTTTGGAACGGAAATTTACCGATCTATTGAAAAGTTTCTTATGACCATACCAAAAAAACGAACCACTTTTGAGTTATAGCGATTTGAAAGCACCAGCTGCCCAATTTGGAAATTGAAACTCTAAAAAAGGACACTAGTACTTTTAAAACCGCGATAACTCGCGAACCGTCGACTTTTTTGCTACACTCATAAGGACCTTTTGGGTAGATCAGAAAATTTACGATCCAAAACACTCCTCAAGCGAGGGTCTACCTCTGATAGTTTCCTCAGAAAAGTGTAAACACTAATTCGAAGATTTAAAATTTGAGAATAAAAAGAAGCTCATTAGTTCCACTTGAGGTCGCAAGGCACCACAACAATATGATAAATACTCGTTATATTTAGAATAGCTGTTGGGCTTTCACCTCAGTACGGCGCCTTTCTTCCCAAAAATTTCTTTCATTATTTTCCATCAATTTTTCCCTTTCTTTCTCTGTCTCTGTCTCGGTCGCTCCTTTCTTATAAATTTCTCTTTGACCGCAACTTAAAGCGCCGATGTCTTGAAGATCATTAGTCATATATCATAAAATATATATGTGTGATGTATAAATATTAAATATGTTTTTGGAAGATAGGTGGAGTAGAAAATTTATCTATTAATTTCTTTTGGGGTGGTCTTTCAATCAATCGGTTGTAATAGTAAATATGTATTAAACATTTACATTTTTTTTTAATAAATCATATTTTTAATAGATTAAATTTTTGCAAAAATAATAGTTATTTAATAAAATAATTGCTCTATAGTCTGCTACAAAAATTATTTGTTTTTATCTCATATCTCGTTTATTATGAAAAGTTTAATTGAATTTAATATTGTGGTTATTATTATCGCCTAGATTATACTGATAATAAATTAGATTACTATTTATATCTTTGCTAAATTTATCAATATGTATTTAATATTAATTTTACTAATTTTTTATTAATTTTATGCACTTAAAAAAAAACATAAATAATAATAAGTGATTTTTCAATTATTATCATTATTTTTGTTTTTATCATTAAATAAATTACAAATTAATTTTTTAATTTTCAACAACAATTTTTTTTCTTCAGTGGAAAATTCCTCCAAGATAAAGACAGAAAAAAAAATTTTTTTCTTTTTCTTCTTTTTCATTAAACATTTTGTATACATTAACTCACTTTAATGCAAATAGTAGTGTTGCTCATTATTGCGTCACACATATTTATATTTTTTCCAGTGAATTGAACCAGTATAATTATCCACTATATTCTTTAATTCCAACAAATATAAAAAATATATTAAATATCTACAAACACCCACAATAAAAAATAATAATTCACAAAAAACGTCGATAAAATAATAAAAAAAAAATAAAAACCAAGCAAAAATATATTTTTACAACTTTTAAATCCAAGTATAATAATTTTTATATATTTATTTATATATATATTTAATTGATCGATATTTATGAGACAAAAACCATCGATCCAAGTTTCTTCTCAAATAATAAAGACTAGAATCTACACTATTTTATATAACACGCTGCAGAAGTAAGCAAGCACTGTGAGTAAAGAACGTTGTGTGATTACTGCCGAGCGGGAGATAACGATATATTATTACATGGTTAATCACAACTACTAATTACAGAAAAAACTTCTCAGACAGAAAAAAAAAAACTAAATAAATAAAAAAGAGGAACAAAAAAAAGATATTTTCTCAGTGATTTTTCTTTGAGTTTACAAAAAAGCTTGTATCTCTGAAGAAATTGATCTTAGGCTGGTCTATCTGCTATTACAGTTAGGAAATTTTCCGATGAACAATTTAGGTCCTTTAAACAAATCGTCTAGGACCTATAGTTTCCGACTTACAGCCAATATAATCTGGAAAAACCTCAGCTCAGCCGCGTTTTTTGCTTTTTCTCCCTGAATTTTAGAATTATTCCCTCTATTTTTGTTTATATTACAACCTAGTGGGGAAATAGGTACCTGATTAGGTTATCAGATTCTCTCAGATTATTTTAATCATACATTGCCAAGGCCGGACGTTTTCAATGTCGAGTTTTCGTTCTTTATTTATCAAATCTTCTATTTTTATCCAATCGGTAAGTGAGAAATCGCTCGATTTTTAGCTATTTTTATCGATAAGAGCGAAAATTTACAGACTGTTATCAAGAGAGGACTGTCAGTGATCATCGGTAAGGCAACAAGTAGCTCTACCGGACACTGATAAGAAAACTTTCTCCAAAATACGTGTAAAATGGAATAAAAGGAGTAAAAAATCAGCGTTTTTGCTATAAATCGACCTTTGATATTAAATAACTCCATAACAATGAACTTTATCAAAAAATTATAAGAAATGTTTCTTATAGCCCGTTGAATTTTCTGTCTTCCAACACTAAAAAAATAAAAAAATTCCGAAAATTTCTCGAGTTATCACAATTTAAAATTTCCCCCCGTTTTAGAGCTATAAGACAAAATATTTATTTTTCAAAATTTTAAGCTTTAAAAATTTTTTTAGACCCATGAATTTTTGTATACAAGTCTCTGGGGGTATAAAAAAGCAAAAAAGTGTAAAAAAATTTTTTTAATTCCAAAACTTACGTCATCTGAGACAAAAACGGGGATCATTCTTGGATTTTTCTTCTTTTTTCTCGCCATTCCTTTTTTCGAGTTTTCCGGAAAAACGGTTGGAGTTACCAAAAAATTCAAAGAGACCTTTTTTGTGGAGCAGAAAATTTGCTAACTAGAGGCCCTTAAAATTCCAAATTATCACTGATAGTTCTTTCGAAAATTAAATTTAAAATACAAAAACTTAATAAAAAAAAAATAGAGACACCGAAAATTAAAGTTGATTCGCGACGACAGCGACGACTACTAAAATCCGCGTTGTTATTTCCCCTTAAGGTCACCGCGGTCTCATTAATTAAATTACCATATTTTACATTTTGCATACATATGAATTGTTAATACACGTGTGTGATGTCCGCATATCGACATTATTTCCGTAGGTCAATTGAATTCAGGCTGAGGAAAAAAAAAAAAACTATTCCCTTAAAAAGAAGATTACCTAATCGGCAACTTTCAATGCTCACTCTCGATATGTCCCTAGATGGTCACTAAGAAATCGGCTCAATCGGACGAGGTTGATTGCTAACTACTGCTCTCGTTAAAACCTCGATTATTTTTAATCAGAGTCACTTTAGGGATGCGAGGCATGGATAACTTGAATCTACGCGTCAAGACCTTTAAAATGGGTACCCACAAGCCCCGTTTGCTCCATGTGACACACACAAACACACACGGTGCACACACGAGCACTCTGGCGCTAGGCCCACTTGTGGGTACTCGTTTTAAAGGGCTTGAAGTGGAGAATTCAAATATGTAGGTCCGGTTAGCTTTGGGAAGACTGGTGGGGAGGTAATTGCGCTTTTTTGTCTGGTCAGTTTGATAAGCTTTTGAGATAACTTGATTTCGATGAACTTTGGACGGTAATTTATGCGTGTATAGTGGAATAGAATTAAGTCTATTAATAATTATTCGACTTGTGTGTGAATCAACACGTGGAGTCGTTTTATTTTAGATTATATATTGATTCAGTTCTTATATATTCATGCTAAAAAATTTATAAAAAATAATTATCATTACAATAACGTCCTTAACAATAACAAATAATTTTTCTCTATTTTTATAATCGAGGTCGGATTTTTAAAAACAAAATCAATATTCCACTAAAAAAATGAGTGCATTTACAAATTTAACACTACTTGAATTATTTTTACTTGTCAAGTAAACCAACAAAAATAACAATAATAAAAAAAAAAGTAATATTTTTAATATATACCCGAATATATTGCCAAGAAATTTATTTGTATTATTTGTCTTATTTTTTAGATTTATCCTCGCTGAGTTTTTAACTTTTATTTACGTTTTACGCGCTTTCATCACCCGAAATAGAATGTAAATTCTTCATTTTTATTATAATTATAATAATAACAATCATTAATTGTGATCGGATAATATTAAACCATATTGCTCAATTATAATAATATAAAAAGTGACTCACATTAATCGCACATACATAAGATAAGCTTGAATAAAAATTGTCTCGATAAAAAAAAAAAACTACACGTGTAATTAATAATCATATCGTCAACGCTAGACTTGTAGAATTTTATTAAAATTATTATTATTGTATCATCGTCTGATGTTTTATTTTTTTAAGATGACCTCTTTTAATTTTTAATCTAAAGAATTTTTATTGTGAGTAAATTTTGAGAGAAATAGTAGTGTATTATGTAATGTGAGAAAGTGGTGGGGGTTTTTGGGTATGAAGAGGTTGGGACAACGAGCAGATAGTGTGTGCTCACACACGAACGCAGAAAATCATTGTAACATCGGGATGAGCTTATATCTTTAATAAAAACATTATTAAAAAATTAATAATGATAAAAAAAAAAAACTTACCTCCTGAGTGAGTTCACTTGTAGCAGCAGATTCGCTCGGAGTTTGTGCGACATCTACATCGGCATTGGTAGCGTTCCTATCGGGGTTGCTGCGATCGTTGGCAGTTGCATTCTTCCCCGAGTCCTCAACATTAAGGAGGTAAGCATGAATTCTGTTCCTCTGAGTGAGCGACCCGGGGTCGACGTCCAGGCGCGAGTTATACCTCCCAAGTGAGTTGAGTTCCTCGAAGATGTCGCGCTCGTAGTTGAAGAGCATCGAGTCGGGATTCTTGGGGTGAAGAAAGGTCGGCCGGTGGATTGCGATCGTCTGGGAGTCGGTGTGCCATCCCGAGCCGTTGTTCAGGTCCAATAGGCCCACGCCGATGTTCTGGATGTCGATTCCTAGGTAGCTCTCCGGGTCCACTCGCAGGATGGAAATGTTTCTTATAGCCCGTTGAATTTTCTGTCTTCCAACACTAAAAAAATAAAAAAATTCCGAAAATTTCTCGAGTTATCACAATTTAAAATTTCCCCCCGTTTTAGAGCTATAAGACAAAATATTTATTTTTCAAAATTTTAAGCTTTAAAAATTTTTTTAGACCCATGAATTTTTGTATACAAGTCTCTGGGGGTATAAAAAAGCAAAAAAGTGTAAAAAAATTTTTTTAATTCCAAAACTTACGTCATCTGAGACAAAAACGGGGATCATTCTTGGATTTTTCTTCTTTTTTCTCGCCATTCCTTTTTTCGAGTTTTCCGGAAAAACGGTTGGAGTTACCAAAAAATTCAAAGAGACCTTTTTTGTGGAGCAGAAAATTTGCTAACTAGAGGCCCTTAAAATTCCAAATTATCACTGATAGTTCTTTCGAAAATTAAATTTAAAATACAAAAACTTAATAAAAAAAAAATAGAGACACCGAAAATTAAAGTTGATTCGCGACGACAGCGACGACTACTAAAATCCGCGTTGTTATTTCCCCTTAAGGTCACCGCGGTCTCATTAATTAAATTACCATATTTTACATTTTGCATACATATGAATTGTTAATACACGTGTGTGATGTCCGCATATCGACATTATTTCCGTAGGTCAATTGAATTCAGGCTGAGGAAAAAAAAAAAAACTATTCCCTTAAAAAGAAGATTACCTAATCGGCAACTTTCAATGCTCACTCTCGATATGTCCCTAGATGGTCACTAAGAAATCGGCTCAATCGGACGAGGTTGATTGCTAACTACTGCTCTCGTTAAAACCTCGATTATTTTTAATCAGAGTCACTTTAGGGATGCGAGGCATGGATAACTTGAATCTACGCGTCAAGACCTTTAAAATGTGTACCCACAAGCCCCGTTTGCTCCATGTGACACACACAAACACACACGGTGCACACACGAGCACTCTGGCGCTAGGCCCACTTGTGGGTACTCGTTTTAAAGGGCTTGAAGTGGAGAATTCAAATATGTAGGTCCGGTTAGCTTTGGGAAGACTGGTGGGGAGGTAATTGCGCTTTTTAAAAAAAAATTTTTTAAGCTCCAGTAATAATAATAATAATAATTTTCAAAGATTTAAAATTAAATGATTGTTATTGTTATATGAATTTTATTTTTGGTAAAAATTAAAAAAAAAAATTTTTTTAAGCTCCAAAAATGTAATTTAATAAAAAAATTGTTGATTTAATCATTATTATTAATAAATTTCATTTTATTAATTTTTTTTCAAGGACCGAATTGAAAAAAAAAAATTTTTTAAGCTCCAGTAATAATAATAATAATAATTTTCAAAGATTTAAAATTAAATGATTGTTATTGTTATATGAATTTTATTTTTGGTAAAAATTAAAAAAAAAAATTTTTTTAAGCTCCAAAAATGTAATTTAATAAAAAAATTGTTGATTTAATCATTATTATTAATAAATTTCATTTTATTAATTTTTTTTCAAGGACCGAATTGAAAAAAAAAAATTTTTTAAGCTCCAGTAATAATAATAATAATAATTTTCAAAGATTTAAAATTAAATGATTGTTATTGTTATATGAATTTTATTTTTGGTAAAAATTAAAAAAAAAAATTTTTTTAAGCTCCAAAAATGTAATTTAATAAAAAAATTGTTGATTTAATCATTATTATTAATAAATTTCATTTTATTAATTTTTTTTCAAGGACCGAATTGAAAAAAAAAAATTTTTTAAGCTCCAGTAATAATAATAATAATAATTTTCAAAGATTTAAAATTAAATGATTGTTATTGTTATATGAATTTTATTTTTGGTAAAAATTAAAAAAAAAAATTTTTTTAAGCTCCAAAAATGTAATTTAATAAAAAAATTGTTGATTTAATCATTATTATTAATAAATTTCATTTTATTAATTTTTTTTCAAGGACCGAATTGAAAAAAAAAAATTTTTTAAGCTCCAGTAATAATAATAATAATAATTTTCAAAGATTTAAAATTAAATGATTGTTATTGTTATATGAATTTTATTTTTGGTAAAAATTAAAAAAAAAAATTTTTTTAAGCTCCAAAAATGTAATTTAATAAAAAAATTGTTGATTTAATCATTATTATTAATAAATTTCATTTTATTAATTTTTTTTCAAGGACCGAATTGAAAAAAAAAAATTTTTTAAGCTCCAGTAATAATAATAATAATAATTTTCAAAGATTTAAAATTAAATGATTGTTATTGTTATATGAATTTTATTTTTGGTAAAAATTAAAAAAAAAAATTTTTTTAAGCTCCAAAAATGTAATTTAATAAAAAAATTGTTGATTTAATCATTATTATTAATAAATTTCATTTTATTAATTTTTTTTCAAGGACCGAATTGAAAAAAAAAATTTTTTTAAGCTCCAGTAATAATAATAATAATAATTTTCAAAGATTTAAAATTAAATGATTGTTATTGTTATATGAATTTTATTTTTGGTAAAAATTAAAAAAAAAAAAAATTATTTTTAAGCTCCAAAAATAAATACAATAAAAAACTTGTTGTTTTTATTATTATTATTATTATTATTATTAAAGTCACTGAATTTTATTGCCTTAATATTATTAAAAAACAAAATAAAAAAAAATTGTTATTTTTTACTCCAAAATTTATATCATAATACCTAACTTGTTGATATTTAAAAAAAATTTTGCTATTATTATTATTACTATAATTATTATTTACAAGCGTTCGTTAGAAACAGAAATTAGACGTCCGAAAAAGACACAAAACAACAACTTGAAACTAATTTATATATATTTTGTTTAGTTTTGTGTAAGACTAAACAACAGTTACAGCTGCAGCCATCAGAGTACTACAGGATGGTACTAAACAGATGATTTTGCACTGACAAATCACCGTACAGTTAGACTTTAAACAGCATATACTATACCTAAAATTTTTTTTATTATTTTTTATTTAATTCGGACGGCCTTAAAAAAGAGATTGGAAATTTTTACCGCAGGTTGTATCATTTTTTTTACTTAATTAAATATTAATAAAATTTATGAAAAAAAAATAGTAAATTTAAAATTGTGGAATAAAATTTAGGAAATATTTTTAAAATTGAATTTAATAATAAAAATATATATAAAATAACAATAAAAACAAGCTAGATAATAAAGAAAATAATTTTACCATGCGGGTGATGAAAAATAGTTTAATAAGAGCCAATAGATGGCGCAAACATGGCGACCTTGTTCCTTAGAAGACTTTGCACTTTTTAAATATTAAATATCCCCTAAAATAAATTTTTTTCTTCAAAAATAAGTTGAAAAATAAAAATCAAAATTAGCTTTTTAAATTTTTTATTAATTACATAAATAATATTAATATTAAATACTAAAATTAAATTAAATAAAGAAACTGTCCATAAATAAATATAATCAATTATTGTAAAGCTCTGTGAAAAAATATCCTATAATATTTACATCATTATTTTTTAATAAAATAATCATAACCGTATAATTATTTATTTTTGTGCGTAAACAATAAACTTAATTTATCAGAAACTTGGAAATTTTTCTAATTGATGTATAAAAATCTACAATTTTAAATATTTACGTTTTTTTTTACATATATATTACTTGTATATAAAATTACAATAATAATTAACTAAAAAAAGTGCATTAATTTAATGAAAAAAAATTATTTTTGACTACGGACGGTAGAGACAAAAAAAAACAAATTAAAAAAAAATTTTTTTTTATATATTATAATACTTGTGTTATTAAAATATTTTTTTTTAGTATTATTAATGGTTTTTTAATAGTTAATTATTGTATACTTATTGTTGTTATACGTGAGAAGAGTGAAGATTTTTTTTTTCAATTTTATTTTTCTTATTTTTGGCAGAAAATTTGAATTTTGACGGGAAATGTTGTTTGTTTTACGAAAATGGCGATAACTTTGGAAATATTGAGGTTAAGAGAAATTAATAAGAGACAAAAATTGTAGAAAATTAAATTTCCTATCCGATAACATGCAAATGTTCCGAATTTTCCCGTAAATTATGCCCCTACTTGCCAAAAACAAACAACAATTTCCCTATAATTAGCTTAAAGCCCAAAAACCCCCACTCTTGATTAATTAATTACAAGATTAATACTTAATTCTTAACATATAACTTATCCTTACACATGACACATGAATCAATGAGTACAATTTCTCAAAAAAAAATTTTGATTAATGAAAAAAGCAATAAAAACAGTGCAATAATCGATAATCGATGGTTAATTTTGATATGACGTCTATGATCTATCAATAAATTTATCACATCAAATTTGATAAATATAAATATATAATATATATATATATATAATTTATATAGTTACCGGTATAAATTGTACGTTGAATTTTAGTGTATTTATGATTGTTATTGTTATTATCATAATAGTAATTAATACTTTTATTTGAGTAATTAATGTGATTAATAGCCTGATTAGCCGTTGTGATCCTTTAGGTAGTCGATCAGCCATTGGTCTATCGTGTCCGCGTTCTCCTTTACCCACCGGATGTTGAACCTTATTGTTTCCAAACTCTGCTCCAGCGCCCTCTGGCCGCTTCCTACTTCTACGTCACTGAAGAACTCTGTCGCCTGAGAAAATTTGCAAAGTTTTGGATTAATTCGGCTGTAACTTGGAAAATATTGAGCTTAAAAAATTTTAAAAGAGCCAAAAATTCCGGGAAATTATATTTTCTATAAGTTTGATTTACCTCTTGATAATCATACTCAGTGAAGAACTCCGAGACGACCGTGGAAATTAGTGTGCCCATAGTAAGCGATCCGTTTCCAAAGAGGGCATGTAACTGGGGCCAGTAGGCCTTGAGATGTCTCCAAGCAAGACTCCTACCCTCAGGATTCCTAGCAACGGCAGAAATCACCGCTTCGACATCCTGAGACTTGACGTTCTCCCGATCCAGAGTCTTCAGTAGATACCGCTGGAGCAACCAGGGATCCGTGGAGGCCCCAAGAGCCTGGAGCATTAGCCTCTTCTCACTAGGAACCTGGGTCTTCCTGAAGGTCTCCCAACAGTAATTCCACTCGGTCTCTCCGCCAAACCTGACTCCAGCGATGTAGACGACGTCCCTGATGTTGGGGACAATCCGCTTGCCGCGGAGCATCCAGTCCTCGAAGAGGTTCTTGGCAGGCTTGACCACTTCCTCTAGTTTAAGTTCAACTGCTGCTTGGAGGACTGCTATCCTGAGCCACCTGGAAGCAAAGAATCAAGGAAAGTCATCAATATCAAGGAATCATCAAGCACAAATCCAACTTACTTTGTCAGATGATCGCCTTCATCCTTCCACCCAACAAACTCCGTGATCGGCCCGAGAAGCTTCTTCAAGAACACAATATACCTCTTGTACCCAGAACTCTCGGCCAGCTTGCCCTTCCAAGAGTGCAAGTAGCTCAGCGCCGTGGCCCAGGGCGCATAGTCCCTTTCTTTTAGCAGATACAAGCTCAACCTCAGCGGAATTCTGGCATTGATCTCCCCAGCTTCGCACAATGTAAACGCATCATCTACCAAATTCGCCCTGTCTATCGCACTGAACTGCTGATGCTTGGTCATCAGGGTCTCAATGATCGCGTCCCACATCTCTTCCGGATAGGTTACCCTGTAGAACCCAGACTGATTGACATTGCACTTGATGTAGCTAGTGTTTTCCGGGATCTCAAAGGTCACTGCAAAATTCCAACACATCACAATTACAACAAATCTCCAAAACAATTGGGCAAAATAAGCACTCACCATCTGACAAGTTCATCCAGACATTGAAAACAGTGTTAGGATCCTTGTCAACGTAGTAGCTCAGCGGAACATACCACTTAAACGGCTTGCCACCCACCAGCGTCTCATTATCTGGAGTGAGCATGAACCTCTTCTGGCTGGCAGTGATCATCTTTCCTTCTCTTTTGATACTAACCAGCGGAAAGCCTGTCTGCTGGGTCCAGGTGTCCATGATAGCCTTGACATCGAAGCTCTTGTTGGCGTGCTTGGTGAAGACAGCCCACAGGTCGTTGGTATCAGCACTGCCGTAAGCATGGACGTTGAGATACTCGTTGAGCCCTTTCTTGAAGACCTCCTCGCCCAAAAAGCCTTCCAGCATGTTCAAAATACTGGCACCCTTGTTGTAGCTGATGGTATCGAAGATAGCTTCGATCTCCGCTGGATCCTTTACCGGAACACTGATAGGATGGCTGGTAGCCAGTCCGTCCAAGCTCAACCCCGACTGGGTCTTGTCCAGAACGAACTGGTCCATCATGTTCCAGTGCGGAGCCACGTGATTAACACCCTTGTACTCGAAGAACGAAGCTGCTCCTTCATTCAGCCACAAGTCGTTCCACCACTTCATAGTGACCAGGTTCCCGAACCATTGGTGAGCCAGTTCGTGAGCTATCACCACAGCAACCCATTCGTGAGCGACTGTGGAAGTTTCCTGAGGATCGTAGAGGATGGAAGCTTCTCGGTAGGTAATCAGGCCCCAATTTTCCATAGCACCGGCTGCGAAATCTGGAATTGCGATCAGGTCTTGCTTTGGCAAAGGATAGTGGACGCCGAAGAAGTCCTCGAAGTAGTCCATGACCTTGACGGCAGTGTCCAGGGCGTAGGTCGCTTGCGGCAGCATCGTTTCAGATGCGTAGACGCTGACGGACACATTCCTGCTGGTCAGCTGGGAGATCCGCTTGAAATCGCAGACTACGAAGGCGACCAAGTAGGTTGACATCTCCACGGATTCTTCAAAGTCGTCCCTGAGCTGGAAGTTCGACTGGATCAGGGGCTTGGTCTCCAAAGCCGGAGGTAGGATTGTCCAGGATGGTCTTTTGTGGAGCAAGAGGCTGATTTTGAGGTAAAGGGTTTTTGAGTACTCACCAACCCACGGCCCATGTAGAAGCCCGCGTCCTCTGTGTTGGTAATCGGCATGTTGCACAGCGCAATGTGGAACCGGTCCCTGAAGATCGACACTCGGAACCTGGCCTTGAATTGAGGCTCGTCGAAACAAGGAAACGCTGACCTTGCGTAAGTTGGCTCAAAGTGGGTCGTTGCTAGGTACCTGCGAGAATTAGGAGTGTTAGTGATGGTGATGGTGATGATGGTGGTGATGGTGATGATACCTTTTGTCACCATCAGCAGTGGTGTAGGTGCTCAAGTAGAAACCCTCCAGTTCGCTGGTCAACTGGGAGACGAATCTCAGGTGGATTGAATAGTTCCCTCGCTTCCTGAACTTGGTTTCTTCTAGCTCTAGGTAGAGTTGCTGGTGCTTGGGGTACTCCAACAGCCGGCTGATCTTCATGTCATGCCCCTTTCGGTTCTGCACCATCTGGGGAGTGGTTTTAGCGGTTAAAAGGGTTTGTGGTGGGAATGGTAAGGGTCGCTGTTACCTTTTCGGTTATTGTCAGGTTTTTGCTGTGGAAGACTACGAAATTGGTCTCTTTGTCGACGTAGAACTCGATTGTCACCTGTCCTTTCACTTCTAGAGTCGTCAGGTTTGGGTGGATTGTGATGTTGTAGCGGGTTGGGTGCGCGAATGATGGGAGTCTTACATTGTCCCACGGGAATATCTAGAAAAAATTATTTAGTGGTCGAAAAAATTTTTTTTAAGTGTTTTTAGGGTCCTGGAAAATTTTAGAAGGCATAGGAAAAATAATTTTAGCTCTATATAATTTAGTTTAGGAGATATTAAAAAAATTGCATGGTCAAAGAAAATTTTAAAGATCATTTACCTCTCCATTAGTCGCTAACGGCTCTAGACTTTCGTAATCATCATCGATGCCTAAATTATCCGGTCTCTCACCGGCACATGGGCAGTCTGAAAATTCCCAAAGATTGTTTAAAATTTAGACCCTCTAAAATTACAATAAAAAAAAAAAAAAAAACCTAAATTACCATTTTGTGGTCCCGCGAACGCGATAATAAGTGATATGGCGAACAATGTGGCGAAAACAATAGTCGCGATGCACAATGCGCGTTTCTGTGAGCACACCGCGACTCCATTGTGCTCGTAGATGCTCCGTTTATGCAATCCAGTGTTACTGTCACCTGCAATTCCAATAAATTAATTACATTTCAAATGAATAATAATTATTGCCGCGGAAACAATTATTTATAAATTAATGCAACCGTGTCATTGTTACAAGGTCTCTTTTTGTATTGATTGTGTACATCGTGCTAACGTGTGTATTACTATGCACACAAAATGCTATTTGCGGACTTTTTATCGAGAACAAATTTTTTATTAATACTTTTTGATTTTTTATTTCGGAATTTTGGATTTTTGTAAATTATAAATTTACAAAATTTACAAAAAATTAAATAAATAAATTTCTCACCCGTTAAAAAAGCAACATCATCAACATCCTGCTCACTCATTATTACAAAAGAATTAGGAGGCGGTCTTTTATAAACAAATCCCTTAACCTGGTCCTCTGACGCATACGCGACCTTAATTAAGGGCTCGGTTGATTCAGCCAGAATAAATTAGTCGAATTTATTTTTATTTTAAAATTACCGTCACAATCAATCACTCATACTAAAAAAAAAAATTAATTCCACAAGATAAAACACTTCTCGAGCTAAATTTTACTCATTATTAATCCGTATTAGCAATTTTAACTACTACCGCTAGACTTTCCTCCCACTCACTGGCCATTTTACCTCCCAGTAATTTTTTAACGATATTATTTTTGTGTTGCAGATAAGTATACTGCAGATAGATTTATTAATGATTATGAGCAAGCATTTGGAAAATTTAGCAAGTGAAACTAGTCAGTGCGTGGTTTGACAAAAATGGCGGATTGATTTCTACTGGGTGCTCGTTCATTCACGCTCGCATTCACGGGGGTTTATTTGTGTCACGCATTTCTGGTAAATATGTGCTGCCATCTTCTGACATACGCTCGAGCCAGATTTCAACCCTTAGAATTATAGTTGGAGGTAAATTTTTATTATTGTCTTATAGCCGAACTAAAAAAAAAATTTTTTTTTTTCGAGAGTTGGTGATGATTTAGAAAAAATTTAGGAGTGTAGAATTAATTTTAATAGCTATTTTTTTTTAATAAAAATTATTTAATTAAAAAAAAAAAAAATCCAAGTTAGTAAAAAATTTAGGCACAAATTCAAGACCTTTGCTATGACAACAAATTTCACTAAAAAACCGATTTTAAAATGATTCCAAAATTTATCACCTCGATCAATTCTACAGGTAAATATCAAGAAAAAACATTACCTCAATTTGTGATATAAATAACTCAATAATATTTACACATATAATTAAATAAATTAATTCATCAAGCATAAATTTTTTATGATATTCAATTACTCGATCTGGCACTTTGCAAGCGAAATTTTTTTCAAACTGAGATCTGAATAAAAAATTAACTCGACAAAAATAAATTACAATCTTACAAAGTGATCAATTTTTATTCCGGGACGTCCAAAAATAATCCAACCTCGATTTAAAAGTTAAAAGTTTATTTAAATCTAACATCAATAGTCAAGTTAAAATTATTCAACCCGAAAAATAGTTCCTTTATTTCGAGAGCCACTGAACGACCTCTTGAACTTGTGACCTTACATTCATAAAACACATCTAGGATTCTTCCGTAAATATATTATTCAGCTCTATCGACATCCAAAAAATAGATTTTTCCTCCTTTTATAAAAAAATTATAAAAAAAAATATCTTACCAGAAATTTCCGGAATTTCGGTGTTAGCAGTCCCATTTTGTCCAGGACTCCTAGAACTTGAGGTCCTGCCAATAGGCTCGAGTCTTATGGCTTCGCTGCTTGTTCTCGTCGAGTGTCCAGTCATGGCAGTCAATTCCTTTGATTATTTAATTATCAATTTATGTAAATAAATCCTGAGTCCAGCGGATAAATATTTTTGGCACGTAAATAAATCACAGATAATATTTTGGTCCCACTAGAAAATTTCCAGTCATTTATTGTTGATATAATTGAGAATTTTCCCAAAAAAATATAGATTTTATTTGTACATATCTTCAGCTAGAGACGGTAAAGTTGATATAAAATCTGAAAAAAAATTAATATTATAATTTTATTAAAAATTAAAGAAATTTTTTTTTCTGCCGAGAATTTTAAAAATTTTCTTTAAAAATAAATTTTATCACTGACAATTCACCGACATAAAAAAAAAAATAGGGAGTATAATATCCATGGAAACGCAAGAGAAAATTCAATATAATAATTTCCACCCCAACATTTTATCCCAACAAAAAAAAAAAAAAAAAAAAAAAAAAAAAACCACCATAAAATAATAATTTCTCGCGATACCTACCCTACTAGATTAAAAATACCCTCAGCAAAGTTGATAATTAATTAATTAATAAACTTAAACATACTGGGGCGATGTGTACGCCCGGGCGGCAAAAATGGCACTGAAAGATACTTTTTACCAGTACGTGTGTACTCTGGTATGACAATAACCCTCCGAGACGGTGAATTACTCGATACGATATAGAGCAACCAGAGAGAGCACGCGAGCGTTCGAAAACCGGAGGGGGAAATAAAACAGAGAGGTCAGTAGGGATACGCTAAAGGAATGCGCTCGTGAATGATCGGGCGAGGTAGCTTCACGAGGGTTGATTTTTAGTACCCGACGCTGAAGATAGAGGCGCTGTCCGAGCTCCGATAAAGAGCTACAGGTTTTTTTTACTGGGGTGAGTTCCACTGCCCTTTTTTCGAGGCATTGTCAACTGTAAAGATGAATGATGCTTTATTGCACAAAGGAATTTTTTTAATTGGCTCAATGCTGTTTTTTGACGATGTTTACATTCGGTCTTTTTTATTTCCAGCGGCTATCTTGCTACCTTATCAATTATGATAAGACCCACTTCCTATTAAATTTTTAACAACCGTATCTTGATACATTTATCATTATTTTGTTTCGAAACTCCGTCAGAGACGATAAAAAATTTTTACAATGATGGCCGTAAGTTTTTTTTACCTAAAAATTGTCATTTTTTATACACTGATAGGATTTTTTTACATTTAAATGTTAATAAATGATTTTTTAACGTCATAGGAATTAATAAATATTTATTAATAGTTAACAAGTCCTATATTTTATTTGGTAGATGTTTTTTCACTTTGGCGTCAAAGAATCTGCAATTTTATTTTCCGGATGGAAAACTAATGATTGGCAGGGTGTCTTAGGATCGTGTATAGGTATTTTTATCCTCGGAGTTATTTATGAAGGCCTCAAAAGTTACAGGTAATTTTTTTTCTCACAATTTTATTTTTTACTCCAATAAAAATCTAAATTTTCTTCCAGAGAGTCAGTGTTTTTAAAATTGTCATATTTTTACCGGAACCAAACATCTCGAAGGTAAAAAAAAAAAACTAATTTAATCATAAAAAAAAAAAAATTATTGAAAAATTTTTTTTTTAGAAAAATAATCTTGTCTCCCGTCCACGTGTTTCAAACAGTACTGCATATCCTCCAATTCACCCTCGGGTACTTTTTGATGTTCATCTTTATGACCTACAATGTTTGGTTCGCGATCGCGGTTCTTTCAGGCGTCGGTCTCGGCTTCTGGATTTTTTCTTGGGACAAATATTCTCCCGACTCTCAATGCTGCTTCTAAAACTTTTCATAAATAACTTTAAATAAAGATAACAAAATAATAAACCAACTACAATTAAATTTCTTAATTAAACACTCGTAAATTTGTTATCAATTGACATCATTAACGATTAATGAACCTGATAATAAAATAATCTTTTTTTTTATCGTACATTTCTTCCGTAGATAATCAGTCTTCTTTAGAAAGTCGTCAGGAGCAGAAAAATAATTTTTATTTTACAAAAAAAAAAAAATATGGAAAATCCCAGCACTGAAAATATTTGCTGTCAAAGTGTCTTCAGTGATATAAACAACATAAACAACAACAATATTTCTCTAAAAGATATTATTTTCGGCTGGGACACATTCAACGCTCGAGTATTTATTTTTTTCATCATATCCTTTGTTATTTGGTCGATAGTTTTTTTTCTACTGTATAATCCCGAAATAATCGACCACAGTGATCACGGACACGGAATGATGGAACACGAATTTCATTTAATGTCAGGTAAATTATTTTATTAAAAAATAAAAAATAAAACCCGTCGGAGATTCGAACCCGAGACCTCAGAAGTTGTTAAAAAATTGAAACGCCGATATCTCGGATTCTAATTGACCGATTTGGTGCGTCAAAAGATATTTTTTTTTGTTAGAACGTTCTCTGGGTCGAGGGTATGTTCGCTAGTGAATCTCGCGTAGGTCAAAAATCACCAAATTATTCTAATACTCACGTATCTCTCTAGGACACTAAGGAAATTAAACAGCACGGAACAGAAGATCGATTCGCAAGCATCCGGACATACTTTAACTAACAAAATGGACACGAGGGAAGCTATTAATTGACACACGAGATCGTTAATCAGTGTCACCGCCAGGAAGTTGACCTTATTTCGGAGGAATAAATCAGCGCTAAAGGATCTGGTGGACACTAACGTTAAAAATGTAAATAAATATGTACAAAATGAAGAAAGAAATTAATTATAGTTGTAAATTCATTTTATTTTATTAATTTATCAATATCGCTCCCAGTAAAAAATTTTCACGCACCATTTTTTGCAGCTCAGAAAATTTCCTATAACGTTATAAGTTAACTTTTTAATAATTTAACGACTTATGATGTTGGAAGTTATCACCAGAATAATCAAGCTTATTTTAATATGAATAAAAATTTAATTATTACATTTAAAAATCACCTGTAAAAAAAAGACTAACGCAAGCAACTAATTCTAAGGTTAGACATTAATTAGCCTAACCATTAATAAATAATGAAATTAATAAGGCTACAAGGATGCTGTTGTTTGGATTTAAGGTCCGGGACTTTGTGCATCGGGATAATTTTTTTGGTAATTATTAATTGTAATATTAACCAACAATAAACAGAGCCAAAACAATTAATCAACTTGATTTAGATCGGCCAAATGATATCCGTTGTTCAAAGCGTGGTGCGGAACAACAAGCTGACTTGCGTCGGAGTTCCAGACCCTTTAGCGTGCCAGCGCTCGTCAACAATGGAAGTCGTCTTTACCTTGGTCGGTAACCTCATGTTCTTCGTTGTTACAGCGATAATGCTTGTTGGATCCACGCGGGTAATTTTCCCCCACTTAACATTAATCATTTAATCCATCAATTATTTTTTATTTTTTTTTTTTCAGGATAATCACAAGTTAATGGTACCGTACTTGGTTCTCAGAGGAACAGGAATTGTCCTGCTCTTTGCCACGCTTTGGTACATCGGAGTCAAGTACTTGCTGACGCTAGTCGGTTGGGGCCTTACTATTTTAATTTTTGGAAACGCTTTCATCTGTAAGCATCGCTTAATTAACTTCTTTAACCGAATTTCAGTTAATAAAAATATTTGCTCGCAGGTCTGGAGATTTATTTGTGGCTAGTCGTCAACAGCCGGAAGCTTGAAATCCAATATGACGACTATTAAAGGACTTTTGAGAAAAACTTCAATAAATAGTCAATGCTGACCATGAAAATTGCTATTTTTTCATTTAATCTTGTGGGAAATTTAATGAGCTACAAAAAAGGTCCTCAGAAGTTTTTTCTAAGAGCTATAGTTTCTGAAATATCAACCCATTAATCAAAAATATTCCTTTTTTTAGCTAAAAATCACACTTTTTGGCGATTAATGGGCTGTTAATCAATTAATATTAATTTTTGTGGATAAATTATTGCTTAACCTTGAAGGAAATCTACTGAGCTATAAAAAAGGTTCTTACAATTTTTTTCCTAGAAGCGATATTTTCTGAGATATTGATCGATTAATCACAAATATCAGAGTTTTGCTCAAAATCCCATTTTTTAGTGATTAACGGCCTGTAACTCGGTTAATATCCATAAGATTAAAAAAAGCAAAGAAACCTTTTTTGTAGAAAATTTTCTAATCTTCCAAAAAATCTTTTTAACTTTTTCCTAAAATTGATAAATTCCAAGATATCAATCGATTAATCAACAAATATTTATTTATATTCTTATGGAAGTACAATAAGCGTCTTAGGGATACAAAGGACTGTTTTCTTTGGGATAGGCTGGCAGCTGGTCGCTCCTGAGGTCCTTGTACCGACTGTAGATAACCATGAAGAAATAAAACATCATAGCTGCAATAAATATAGCGTTAATAATTATGTTAACGAGCTGTTAATGTAAATTGTACTTACTCCACAAAGCATGACCGAAGATCAGCATAATTACTCCGATCTCAGTTTCGCCGTTTTTGAACGCCACTATCGATACGGCCCAAATTATAACCAAGTAATAGACCAGGTCAATTATGGACACGATTATCGTTGGAAATATGAAGGCTGGCTTGTGCTAGAAAAATATTAATCAAGATTATGCTCCCAAATTTTAAAATATTGAAACAGATAATTTTTGACTTGATTTTTTGGCTTAAATACGAGAGATAAAAAAAATTTACAAGAAACCTTTTTTGTAGGAAATTTTCTTGCCTACAAAAAAGATTCTCGTCAATTTTCCTGTATCTTTAGCCGTTTGGCCAGTAGAGCGCATTAATCGCCTCACGGACAGTTCTTAGTAATTTTGGGGCCAAAAAAAGGAAAACCAACCTTTTGTGATCCATAGATCATCATTATCGTGAATAAAATGTTAGCCAAGTTCCAAATAGTGATCCCTGCAGTTTCTCCGTTGGTGAAATCCGAGCAGTTCTTCATATAAAATCGGTTGCAAGCTACATCATTGCCGCTAAATGGCGCCGTAAGAATCGTGATTTCTCCAATCTGATGGCAGAAAATGACTCTAGTCATTGATTAACCCCTAAAATAAAAAAAAAAAAAAAAAAAAAAAAACTTTTTTTTATTGTTAAAGTTTAATTATAGTCGTTAATCACTTTAGACGCATTCCCTACGGCAAATTACTCACTTTATTTAATCGTTTTGATGACACGAATTCCTGTTGATGATTCATGAGTTTTTCTAGAAGTTAAAAATTGTTTTTTAGTCGATGACGTTCGTCATTGGAAACATTATTCGGCTTTACAATCAAAATTCGACCACTTTCGTTGATTAATGGTTAATAACTCGTTTAATATTGATTAATCTTTAAAAATTTTTCTCTTATCTTTTAGAAAATTTTCTAAGCTACAAAAAAGGTCCTTACAATTTTTTTCCTAAGAATGATAGTTTCTGAGATATCGATCGATTAATCAAAGATTTTGGGATTTTGGATCAAACAACATTTTTTTTTGTGATTAACGGCCTGTAACTCGGTAAATATCAACAAAATCGAGAAAACATAAGAAACCTTTTTTGTAGGCAATACCTTAATCTACAAAAAACATTAGAACAACTTTTTTTTAAGACCGACCGATTCTGAGATATCAGTCGATTAATCAACACAATCGGTAAAAAAAGTAATCTACAAATTTTTTAATGGAAATGTAATATAATTTTTTAATATTTCAATACAAAAAATACAAGAATTAATTTATCGGGAATTAGACGTTAACTGCGTAAGGCTGGACGGATTTATTGTAGCTTGGTGGATTAACACTTTTTATCTCTTCTTTTCTGTTGTAAAGTACCACCCAGAAGTAAGCCAGAACATCTGAAATTAAAATTCATGTTATATTAAAATTCTTAATCACTTTTGGCGTATTAATTACAATAATATACAAACTTATGATTATAATTCCAATAATTAGAAAGAAACATCCGTTGGAAAAGTCGTCGATTAACAATTTGACGGTCCAAAATACGAATGCGAAGGTTTCGACAATTAATCTTATAAGCTCAAAGACTAAAAATGGTAACATCAATTTGTAGTCCTCCTGTAATAAATTAATAGCAGTGTTACTTAATTTAAGCTTGAGATTTTGATGATTAATAGGTGGTAACTCGATTAATTTATGTGATTTTCGCAAAGCAATGGCGCAGTAGGATAGGAAATTTCTCAGGCTACAAGAAAGGTCCTTTGAAATTTTTCAATCGGAGCAATAGTTTCCGAGATATCGATGGATTAATCAAAATTTTTACCTTGAGCGATCCATAAATGAGTAGCGGAATAAAAACAGAGCCAAGCGTGTTACTCGTTAGCCTCCAGATGGTCCCCAGGTCATTTCTTTCTAAGCACAGGGACGAAAAGGCCTCGCAGACGTCATGGTTAAATATCAATATCCCGTAGAAGAACACATAATTTAACTGTAATGATTAATCCTCCATTAATAAGCCGTAAATTTAATTATAAATAATTTAATATCAACAAACCATCCACAAAATAGCGATTGTTAATGTCCCCGTTTGAAGGCTGAAGCAACAACAACTGTTAATTTTTCTAACCAACATTCTAGGTAAAAATAAAATACCAACAGCGTCTGACAAAAGAATAAATTTGGTGATCTATTATAGTCACTTGTGTACTTACTTATTAATTTATCTATAGTATATTTTTCTACCTTATCTTTATGGCGTCAATGAGATTACGAAAATAATAAATTACTGTTGTAATTATTCTGTAACATTTATTATTATTTTTTTTAAGATATACAATAATAATAAAAATAAGACTAAATTGTTATCGTAGATGATTAATCGAATTGTTTTCCAAATCCGGGATTAATAATTCCATTCCCAGAAGTGTTTTCTTCTTGAACCGGCTCCGGCGGTTGATTAATCGGCTTCCTTCTGGAGAATATCAATTTTTCCAGGACTAAAAATGGCGATTCAAAGACAAGACTAAAGACAATCGCCGCTAAAAAACTTGTCACTACGTCACCGATGATGATAATTATCTGTGAAGTTAATTAATCCAGTATATTGAAGCGTGATTAATTGTAGTAAAGTGGGAAGAATAATTTACCATTTGCGATTCGGTAAAGTAGATTGGAGTTCGCAACGAGAACGTTCTGATGCCCTGGATTATCAAGTGGAGCAGGTAGATTGAGTACGACACCCGGCTGAAGGGCAAGTAGATTGGGTGTGACAAAAATTTTGTAACAACGCCTGAAAAAGTCGGGACAAATAAGTGGTTGAGCGGTTTCAAGGTCATTTCAAGCGATTTTGGTGATTAATCGATTGCAACTCGGTTACTATTCGTAGGATAAGAAAATTTTTGGTGACATGTTATAGGAAATTTAATGAGCTACAAGAAAGGTCCTGACAATTTTTTTCCTAGGAGTGATAGTTTCCGAGATATCGATCGATTAATCACAAAACTCATAGTTTCAACTGAATTCTTCGTATTTTTGATTAACAGCCTTGAAATGTCGCGATAAAAATGATTTTTTTTACCTCCGTGGCCTAGAGCAGACATATATATGATCCAGCAGACTCCAGAACCCCATATATGCTTCGCGAATCCACCGTGGAACATTTCCCAGTACATATTCCACTTGTAATCCTCACGTTGATAGACTCTGAACGTGAAATATCCGTAAGCGAAGGCTAGAATTGTCAAAATCCAGCCAATTAATCTCACTCCAGGACCCGGAACTTTCCTTCCGGATGCAAGAAGGTACCCCGTTAGAATTCCTAGCAGCCAAGGCCCAGAACGGGTGTAAGGAAGGGTGTAAAAATTCAGCAACATTGAAATATCAGAGCTAAAGTATTCAGTTAATTGATTAATCCTCCAATTCTATTGGTTTAATAACTCAACGATTAACTCTACTCACTAGGCTTCCTTGGTGATCATCGTTGTGTATTTATTGACAGTCGCCACAGTAGCTGGTGTGATTACCGACGCAGCAATGGCCGCCCAGAGGATGGTTAATCCCAACTTTGGCTTCTTGTAAAGCGGATAGAGGATTAATGGGCTCACCCAGAACAACTGCATGTCTAGTGCCAGGTACCAGGTATGGACTAGGCATGTCTAGAACAATTTAGACACTTGTTGGTGGTGATTTATCATGAATTAATCGTTTATACTGACCATTCCTTGAGCGTAATGGAAATTGTAACCATATAGGAGCATTGGCAGCCAATTTTCCTTGCAACTGACACTGTGGTTGTTAAGTGATGACTGCCAGAGTGCTCCTGAACTCATTTTTGGAAGTAGGTATATCGAAAATAGTATCAGCGCTCCGTACGCGGGTGTTAATCTGTGTTAATCATTTTGCGGATTATATTAAAGTGTCTATTACTCGGAAAATATTCGTCCTAGGAAAATTTATAAAGAATTAAAAATTATAGAAAATTTAATTTTCAATAACTTTTGATTCAAAAGTTTTTTCCTAAAATTGATAGTTTAGAAGTTACAGCCCGTTAATCAACCACCCTTCTGATTAACGAATAACTTTCTTGATTTATGGAAAGCTTTAATGAATTTTTACCTTATGTATCGATGCAAGTAGTACAATAAAATATTAAACTTGCGTCTCTTAGCCATTTCTTTGAGAAACAAGTACGAAGTCAAGAATCCAGTTATCGCGAGAAAGGTGTCCAGCGAATAAGTAGCCACAAAGACGTGCGTCGACCGCCAAGAGTAGTACCACTGAAAAAGGAGGACAGTTATTGATGATTAACGGCCGTTAATCAGTAACTTACTTCCTCGATTCCTCCTAAATTGAGTATACAACTGCTGAGGGAGTAAATATAAGCGTGGACGAAGACTATCCAGAACATGCTGAAGACTTTGAGACCTGCGATAGCGGGGATGTTCTCCTTTGAGACTTCAGTGCTCAGGATGCTTCGGCCGTTGACGATTAATGAAAATCGTCCGAGGGTGTTGATCAAGCCACTGTTGATGCTGGTCAACTTTGAAAGTAGTTCGCAGAAGGTGCAGATTAATAGGAAGGTCACAAGACCACCAAAAACGCCTCTGGAAAGATTAATGGGTTATGAAATTTTTCTAGCTCTTGCTACGATTTTTTATCATCCTTTGAATATTTTTAACCATTAATCCTGGTTGAAATATTGCAATAATGCTTAGTAATCGACAACAATTGTTCCTTGTGATAACAAAATGAAATTCATAAGCAAGCAGTGAGTTATATTAAAACTCGTTAACAATGTTATCAAATGCATTATCACGAAAGATTTGCTTACACAGGTGCGCTTGAAAGCATGTAATATTATGTTAAAAATATATTTTTGATTGATGGCTGTGTAACTTTTGGATTATTGATTTAACAATAAAAATCAGAGGGTACAAAGAATTGATATTAATCCAAAATTTGATAACTTGTACAGAATTTGGAGTGATTAACTTCAAAACAATTGACTTTATGAAAAAATTCAAAGATACTTTCTGTAGAAAATTGAATTAACCGATTAGTAACCTTGTTAATCAACACTACAATCAAAAATACCTACAGAGTGACTTTAGCACCGAGTTCCCAGGGCTGATCATCAATTTCGGAGCAGGTAGCGTTTTTGATCACGATCTTGTGGCCACCCAGGAACTGTTCAGCCATGTTCAACAGCTTCTGCATTTTCTCCTTGACCTGCTTCGGGCTGCAGGTCGCTGGCAAGCAGACACTCATTAAAGGTTCAATAGGCAGCTTTGTTGCATTGAAATTCCCCTCGAGGGTGTACATGCAGTGCTTCCCTCTGATGGTCTCGTTCCCGACAGTGGCGTTGACCTTGAGGCACTGGTCGTACATCCCCAGGTCCTTGATGTTCCCCTGGAAGATCCCCGAGGGAATCTTTGAGCTTGCGTCAAACACTAACAAACGAAAGGAGCCATTAGCTTGAAAGCCTTCTCAGGAGATGTTAACTAATTAACAAGAACAAACTAGTGGTAGGTCAGGGGCAAAGTGTTAATAAAATGTTAAATACTTTCCAGCGCCCAGAGCTCGAAATTTTGAAGCGAGTCCTCGAAAATTTGGACTTGGTGGTCGCATTTTGCCTCCAGGGAATTATTTTTTGGAGCGTAAATCTCTGGGATTCGTAGCGGCGGTGGAGAAGTCTTTACTGTTTTGTTGGTTCTTCTCGGAGGATCCGCGGAACTCAACGAAAGACACACCAGGATCAACAAACTCTGTTTTATTGCTACCACTCCGACTGACATTTCGGATCAATATGACTTATCATCGCTGCTTATTATTGAATATTAATGAGACCAAGCTTGGTTAATCAATTTGCCTTAAAACAACAACAGCATGTTAATCATAAATGTTAAATCTTTTTATAAGGAATTTTTGGAAGTCATCAAACTTTGATATAATTGAATTATTTTCTTCAGACTTTTAAAAACAAATATAAAGACTACTCCAAATTCTTTCGTAACATTTATATTGTTCAATATATTAATTTTAATCATAAATTATATCATACAGATTAATTAAATCGTTTTTCATATGCATGAATGATGATCTCGTTGCCAAAAGTAGTTTCTGTCGGACGACCTTCTGAAGATTGATTAATTGGCTTTTTCCTGGAGAATATCAATTCCTCCAGGACCATAAATGGTGACTCGAAAATCAGTGTGAATAGAAATCCGGCGATTATGCAGATAAACATATCGCTGAGGTAGCATTGGAGCTGTAAGATCGGTTAATTAATGATCAATCGAAGATTTTGACGTTAAAGGTTGAGTGCAGTTACCAGTATGGAGTCAGCGAAGAAGAAGGGCACTCTATCGGAGGCCATTTTAATAGCTTGGATAGTGTAGTGTAGCAGATAAATTGAGTATGATATCCTACTGAGAGGCAAGTAGATTGGCAGTGACAGGAATTTGGATACAAAACCTGTTAAATGAGATTGATCGACTGATTAATCGGTCTGAAGGTTGTTTTACACGATTTTTTGGTGATTAATCATTGATTTGATTAACAGCCTTGAAATATCGCGATTAAAACGATTTTTTTTACCTCCGTAGCCTAGAGCAGACACATAGATAATCCAGCAGACTCCAAACGCCCAGAAATGCCTCCCAAATCCAGCATGGAAGGATTCCCAGTAGATATTCCACTCGTAGTCTTCATTTTGGTAGATTCTGTACGTAAAAAACGAGTACGCAAAGGCTAGAATTGCCAAAATCCAGCCAAGTTTCCTCCCTCCAGGAATAGGCAGTATCTTACCGGTTGCCAAAAGGTACCCCAATATAATCCCTAGCAACCAAGGCCCAGCGCGGTCATGAGTTACAATATAGAAGTTCAGCAACATGAATTTATCATCACTGAAATGACAATTAATAAGTCTCAATTAATAATTCCTCCAACATACTATCCAACATACCGATCTTTCGGGTGTAGGACTGCAGGTAGCTTATTGACAGCCACTACAACAGCTGGCGTGATTATCGACGCAGCAATAGCGGCTGAGAGGATGATTAATCCCAGCTTGGGCTTCTTGTAAAGCGGATAGATGATTAATGGGCTCACCCAGAACAGCTGCATGTCCACTGCCAGGTACCAGGAGTGGCCTACGCAGGTCTGGGTAAATCAAAACACTGATTAGTTTTGGGTTAGTGATAATTAATGGTCAATTAATCGGTCATACTGACCAGACCGTCTGTGTAGACGTAATTGTGAACATATAGGAGCATCCGCCACCACTCGCGTTTGCACGAGTCACTCTCGGTGGTCATTGTTGTCTGCCAGATGGCGCCTGAACCCAGTTTTGGAAGCAGAAATGTTGTAATTAACATCAGCGCCATTAACATCGGTGTTAATCTGCGTTAATAATAACAATGTCATTTTAAAGTGGCTGTAACTTGGAAACTATCGGTCCTAGAGAAAATTTGTAAGAATCAAAAATTGTAGAAAATTTTATTACCTACAACTTTTGTTTTAAATATTTTTTTCTGAAGTCAATATTTTAAAAGTTACAGTCCGTTAATTGATTAATCATTTATATATCGATATTTTACCTTAAATATCGATGAAAATAGTAGAAAAAAATGTTAAACTTGCGCCCTCTGGCCATTCCCTTAAAAAACAAATAAGATGTTAACACTCCGGTTATTGTAAGAAATGTATCCACCGTATACTGCGGGAAAGTTAAGATGAAGGTCGCTGGCCAAGTGTGGTACCACTAAAAATCAAATAAAATTATCAACTCAAGGTTAATTGTACGATAATTATTCTTTTACCTGCTTTATGTCAGAAAAATTAACAACACTACTGAAGACTGTTATAAAATATCTGTGAGCTAGGACGATCAAGGCTATACCGTAAGCTTTGAGGCCTGGAATAATTGGTAGGTTTTCTTCCGGGACCTTGGTGCTCAGGATGCGTCGACTATTGACCATTAATGAAAATTTGCTTAGGATGTTGATCATGCCACTGTTGATGTTGGTGAACTTTAAAAGCAGTTCGCAGAATGTGCAAATTAATAGGAAAGTCAATAGAGTTCCTAAAACGCCTCTGGAACGATTAATTGGTGATTAATGCCTGATAACTTGTTTGATATTGGTCTTGTGAAAAAATTCAAAGAGTCTTTTTTTTTTCGGGAATTAAATTTCCTATTAAATATGATGATCATTTTTCAAAAAATTTTTTAATTTGACCTTGAAAATCAATTTTTGAAATGAGTCCAATACAAATTAACTTCAATGTAAGGATCAATAAAATTTTTAATTAATTCGTTTCTTATTGATCTGAATTTTTTTTTAATTTAGGTCAATTATAAAATGGGTGTTTGTCAAATTTCGAAGTATTTAAATTGTGTCAATATTATCACGTGGTATAAAGCGTTTGCATAAAAAATCAAATAATTATTAATGCACGCAGAGGTTCAAAAATGAACAAATACACATGTAAGTTGATTTTTTGCATATGTAAGCGGCAGAATTGTTCTCAGAACTTTACACAAGTGTGCATCTCGACATATCGTTCAAATATAATAGGTATATTATTAGTAATGACTTAATTTATTGAATAAATTCGGTATTTAATCCAAAATTTAATAACTTGTATAAAATTTGGAGTGATTAATTCCAAAACAATTGACTTTATGAAAAATGTCAAAAATACATTCTGTAGAAAATTTAATTTTCTTCAAGATAATTTTCATTAAAGATCAATTAACCGATTGGTAACCTTGTTAATCAACACTACAATCAAAAATACCTACAGAGTGACTTTAGCACCGAGTTCCCAAGGCTGATCATCAATTTCGGAGCAGGTAGCGTTTGTGACTAGGATCTTGTTGCCACCCAGGAACGGTTCAGCCATGTTTAACAGCTTCTGCATCTTCTCCTTGACCTGCTTCGGGCTGCAGGTCGCTGGCAAGCAGACACTCAGAAAAGGATCAACAGGCAGCTTTGTTGCATTGAAATTCCCCTCGAGGGTGTACATGCAGTGCTTCCCTCTGATGGTCTCGTTCCTGACAGTGGCGTTCACCTTGAGGCACTGGTCGTACATCCCCAGGTCCTTGATGTTCCCCTGGAAGATCCCCGAGGGAATCTTTGAGCTTGCGTCAAACACTAACAAACGAAAGGAGCCATTAGCTTGAAAGCCTTCTTAGGAGAAGGACAAGGGAAGGAGGAATGTTGACTAATTAACAAGAACAAACTAGTGGTAGGACAGGGGCAAAGTGTTAATAAAATGTTAAATACTTTCCAGCGCCCAGAGCTCGAAATTTTGAAGCGATTCCTCGAAAATTTGGACTTGGTGGTCGCATTTTGCCTCCAGGGAATTATTTTTTGGAGCGTAAATCTCTGGGATTCGTAGCGGCGGTGGAGAAGTTAAAAAAATTTGTATTACTCTTTTATTTGTCTTAAAATTAACAGATTAATATCTAACTACTTCTCAAACCCATTGTTAATGACTCCGTTCTCAACTGAAGTATCTCCTTCTTGCAATTTCTCAAAATTATTCTTGTCAACAGTCTCGCGTTGGTTAACTTTTCCTTTTCCGGTGAGTATCAATTTTTCCAGGACTAAAAATGGCGACTCAAAGACCAGACTGAAGATGAATGCGCTGAGGAAGCAGATTACTAGGTCGCTGATGAATCCTTCAAGCTGCAAATAGATTACTTATAGGTTTATGCACTATTTAGAAGACGTTTCAATTAAAATTGCTAAGCTCACCATCTGGACGTCGCTAAAGTAGGCTGGAATTCGGGAAGAAGCTATTCTAATCGTCTGAATTTGATAGTGAAGGAGGTACATGGAGTATGATAATCTACTGAAGGGCAAATATATTGGTAGTGAAAGAAATTTTGACAGTATTCCTGAAAAATAAAAGTGTATTCAGTCGTTTAATCGATCTATCAGCGATTTTGATTGATTTTTCGATGATTAATCAACGATAACTTTTTTTAGAGCAGTAATTTTCGAAAAAATTTTCATACATTTTTTAGAAAATTTTCTGACCTATCAAAAAGGTCCTTATAATTTTTTTTCCAAGTCTAACAGGTTCCGAGATATCGATCGATTAATCACAGAACTCACAATTTCGATAGAATTTTTCATATTTTTGATTAACAGCCTTGAAATATCGCGATTAAAACGATTTTTTTTACCTCCGTGGCCTAGAGCAGATACATAGATGATCCAGCAGACTCCAAACGCCCAGAAATGCCTCGCGAAGGCGGCCTGGAAGGTTTCCCAGTAGATATTCCACTGGTAGTCATCTTGTTGGTAGATTCTGTACGTAAAAAATGAGTACAGAAAGGCTAGAATCGCCAAAATCCAGCCAAGTTTTCTCCCTCCAGGGGTGGGGAGTCTCCTACCGGTCGCCAAAATGTACCCCAATAGGACTCCTAGGACCCAGGGCCCGGCTCGAGTGTAAGCAACAATGTAAAAGTAGAGCATCATGTCTACCGCGCTGCTAAGACTGCGAAAAAAGTCGATTAACGGTCGGCTTTTCCCTAAAAACAGTGAATTAATATCGTCCACTCACTCGCCAGTCGGTCTTAAGGCAACAGTGAACTTATTGACAGCCGCTACGACAGCTGGCGTGATTATCGACGCATCAATGGCGGCCGAGAGGATGATTAATCCCAGCTTGGGCTTCTTGTAAAGCGGATAGATGATTAATGGGCTCACCCAGAACAGCTGCATGTCCACTGCCAGGTACCAGGAGTGGCCCATACACATCTGGATGAATTAAGTTACTTGTTAGGTTCATGATTATGGTCGATTAATCGGTCATACTGACCAAACCATCTTTGTAAACGTAATTGTGAACATAAAGGAGCATCGGCCACCAGTTAATTCTGCAGTAGTGACTCTCAGTGGTTGTTAGTTTCTGCCAGAGTGCACCTGAGCCCAATTTTGGAAGCAGGAATGTTGTAAATAACAGCAGCGCCATGAACGCCGGTGTTAATCTGAGTTAATCATTTTGTGTATTATTTTAAAGTGACTGTAAAATCGATATTTTACCTTAAATATCGATGAAAATAGTAGAAAAAAATGTTAAAATTGCGACCACGAGCCATTTCTTTAAAAAACAAGTACGAAGTTAAGAAACCGCTCATTGCAAAAAATGTATCTACGGCATATGGAGCTGTCAGGATGTGCACAGCACTCCAGGAGCGGAACCACTATTACAAAAAAATTTACGAGTCAATTAAATACTCAAGACAATGATTAATAAATTAATAATGATGGTTTACTGTCAAAGCGTCAGCAGAATTAACGACACTGCCGAAGAAACTGTGGATGTAAGTGTGTCCTAGAATGACCCAACACATACTGTAGAACCTGATGCCTGATATAGCTGGAAGGTTTCCTTTGCCGGCTTCAGTGCTCAGGATGCGTTGACCGTTTATGATTAATGAGAATTTGGAGAGAGTGTTAACCAAGCTGCTGTTGATGCTGGTGATTCGCGATAGCAGGTCACAAAAGGTGCAGATTAATAGAAAGGTCACCAGACTCCCGAAGACTCCACTGATAATAATTCACCGATTAATAACCTAGTTAATCAACATTATAATCAAAAATACCTACAGAGTGATTTTAGCACCGAGTTCCCAGGGCTGATCATCAATTTCGGAGCAGGTAGCGTCTTTTACCTGGATCTTGATGCCTCGAACAATGCACAAGTCAAACCTCGAACGCGACTTGCGAGGCGACGAAAGATGGCGCGAAGAAAGTGTGCCGATGCGGAACCGGGCAGCACTACCACGCTACCGGATGTTTCCAAACTAGAAAACTGGACCAACGATGTGACTCTACCAGCGAGTGCTTCGTTACTTCCAAGTACGACAGTGTCGCTTGCATAGGGAACAAGTGCGTCTGCGTTGAAGGGTTTAAGAAAGTCAATGGAACATTTTGCGGTAGGTTAGTTCTTGCTTGTTCAAGAGCGCCTTTACTGACAATTCTTCTGTTCCAGGTGGCGCGGGCAGTATCCTCGCCTCAGCAGTGTTAGTTTTCTTCATGGCGATTATTAAGTCTGCCATCTAGGAACGATTGTTCCACAAAAACTGATAAGATGGCGCTGATTTTTTTTATCGTAGTTTTACATTTTATATTTTGTACATTGTTCAATAAAAGTTTTTGTAATTAATAATTGAAAGTATTGTTCTAAATACTTATATATAAAAGTATTTCTCTTTGACATAAGGAAAATTATTTCTAGGACACAAGGAATATTGTTCCAAGAACAATAAAATAGTGTATTTTATTCTATAAATAATTTCGATATTTATTTTACATTTGATACAATATTAAATATTAATTTTACAACGAAGACATTAATTAATAAATCAAGAATTAAATTAATTACAATGTGCGTTTATAAAAAGAATATTTAATTAAAGGTTAATACTTAAATTTATCTTTGATATGATGAATGATTAATTAATTAATACTTTGGTAAATAAAAATAGTGTAGAGCTTAAAAAAATAATTTAAAAATTTGTTCGATTTTTGCAGGTGGAAGATTTTTTTTTTCGCCTATGACTAGACTTTAATTAAACCGAAATTTATTTTTATAAAGTTAATAACTTAATGGCACTAAGTTAACTCTTAAATACTAAATAATAAGAGCGTTCATTATTATTATTATTATTATTTTGTACACTATAATCCTTTTTAAGTAAATACCAAGTTTTTATTTACAAACGCGATTGTCGGTCAACGAATTTTAAAAAAATTGAAAATTCTACTCAAGTGAAAAATTTTTATCGCAAATTTGCAATATCTCTCCTTTAAAAATTTACAAAAATAAATAATAATAATAATTGAGGCAGTTTAAACAGAAAATGTATAATAAAAAAAGTAACTTAAACAGTGACAGGAGGTTGATGTTCCTTGCTGACGACGTAGAACTTGTGTTTCTTTCCGAGCAAGGCCCAGACGACTGCGATGTTCTCGGTGACGAGGTTGAAGAGAATGATTGCGAGGGCTCCGGATATGAACGCCAGATACCGGAAGAGCCCGAACCTGCTCAGGGAGAAAGACTTTATCACCCCGAAGACGTACATGTAGATGCTCATCGCCCCAATGAACGCGCACAGCCCGTCGAGGATCTTCGGACAGCTGATGGGGCAGAGTCCCGCCAGGAGAATGTTTGAAGTTGACAGTGGGAGGGTCGCCCACGAGTACCAGCTGACCCCCAGCAGGAGCTTGTTCTTCAGGGGAATCTGCCGGGAGTGGACCACCAGATAGATCCCCTGGATCCACCGCTTGCGCTGCTGGATAAAGTCCCAGATGGTGAAGGGGGACTTTTCCCACATCTCGCCCTCGACGAAGTTGAACGAGTGCCCGAGGCTGAAGGCCTTCAATGCGAAGAAACAGTCCTCGGCGATTGACCCGTCTATTCCGTTGTCGAAACCAACCTTTCTTTCGGCCCCCGCCTGGAACAGACCCCCAAAAATTATAATCATCATAATACAATGACAATGATCATTCGAGAGAGCTAATTACCTGAGTGACCACGTAGGAGCCTTTCATGCTGAAGAGCGGCCGGTGGAACATGTTGAACTGAAACCGGAGCTTGCCCATGTCGTCGGCGACGCGGAAACAGTCGGCCATTGTCGTCATCCAGTTGACCACCGTCTCGTTAGCGTAAGTAATCAGTCCCTGGCCGAAGGAGTGCTTCCCGTCCAGGACAAAGTTCAGGATCCCCCTTAGGGAGTTCTCAGTCAGGAGAGTCTCCTCGTCGAGGTGAACGATCCAGTCGTGCTCGGCCAGCTCGTTCACCCCCTCCTCGAGACAGTACTGGAGGGCCCGAGCCTTGAAGAGGGCCCCCGTCTTGGTCCGGTACCCGCTCGGGACCACCAGCTCCCTCAGTCGCCAGTGAGACTTGAGCCCCAGGGGCTTGTCGGTCACCACCTCGATCCGGAAGTTCTCCAGACCGACGTCCAGGCACTTGTTTAGGTTCCAGGTGACGTTCCTCGAGACCAGGTGAGGATAGTCCCCCCGAGTGACCACCCGGATTCTAATGAACGGCGCTAGAAGGGGCGAACCTTTCAGAGTCACCTTGTCCGGGAAGGCGTTGTACAACGTCAGTCCCAGAAAGTTGAAGAGTGACTGCGGGAGCGCCAAAAGCGTCAGCAGTCTCAGCAGGAACAGCAGAGGTGCCACCACTCCGTACCGCTCCCACGAGTCTATCCTCGGTCTTTCTTTGCTCTCCAGAACACTCAGTACTCCCGAGGTGCACTCGAAGGTTGTTATTATCAGAAACATCAGGCAGCAGTGCGACACATGTTTCACTGTGCTTGTTATTGTCATTTCTGCTGCTACCACTTTTAGTTCCTGGTACAGACTACGATGTATCCAAGGTTGGTTTGTCTCGGACTGAGATCATTAATGCAAGACCACGTTCCGATAAATTCTAATCAGTTGTATATTTTCGCGCCTAATGGTATTTATTTTTCAAATTCTCTCCTGGAATGACCTTGGATTAAGCATTTGACTGATTCTCCGTGACCTAAATCACTCGGCCGAGACATTAATTAGTCGCAGAGCTTATTCGGCTGGGAATAATCAACCATCTTGATCCGATACCAGATAGCAGATAGTCTTATCTGAGATAATGTTCCGCAGCATTAAATTTAAGTGAACTTTGAGTCAGTTGAATTTTTACTCTGACTTAAGATGACGCCTAAATACTTGTTAATTTTGCTGTTAGTTTTGGGGTTCCGTGCTTTGACTGGTGCGGAACCTGTCACTAATACATCTGCAGTCGGTAAGTAACTGTTGTTTCTAGAGTGACTCGGTCTAGTTATTAATTATTGTTCCAGCTCCTGGCGATAAATGCTTTACGGAAATGGACTGTGCACGTTTGGAGAATTCGTTTTGTTCTGATGATAAAAAGTGTACTTGTAAAGAAGGGTACGTTTCAAGGAACGAGCACTGTGTTCCGGCGATTGGCACAGAGTGCGATTATGACGACTGCAAGCTTGACAATACAAGATGTAACGATGGAACTTGTCAATGTGATTATGGTTTTGTTGCTTTTTCAGAAGTTGAGTGTGTGAGAGGTAAGTTGGATTTTTTTGTTACTAGTTCGAAGTTCCAAGTTCCGAGAACTGAGTTCCCGGTTCTAGGAACTGAGTTCCTAACTCAGAGATTGACTATTATAGTTTCAAAACATGGAGAAAAATGCGAGCATGATATCCAGTGCAGCTGCAAGAACGACGGAACTTGCAACACTGAAGATCCATACACAGACGTGTTTTGCGCAGGAAAAAAATGTTCCTGCATCGAAGGTTATCACTACGTACCTGGCAAATCGACTTGCGTTAAAAGTGCCCAAAGTAAGAAAATCAGAACAAAGCATTTAGGAACCTAAACTGTTCCAACACTCTTTCCTTTGTTCCAGAACTAGGTGACAACTGTACAGTCACCGACAGTTGTCTCCCCATAGAGAACACTAAGTGCATTGACGATCGATGTTCCTGTCCTGACAAACATTTCGTGGAAGAAGGTCAGTGTTTCCGGGGCATAGGCGCCACCTGTTCCATTTTTGGTGAAGATTGCAAGGCCAACAATTCGCGTTGCGGATTTTTGGAATGCCAATGCAAGGACAAGTTCGTAGAACTCTCCGTGGAGCAATGCATTCCAGGTAAGATCCTGTTCCGTTCCGTTAAAACACAGTACTAAGTTTCTTTTTCAGTCAAGAAACGTGGCGAAGATTGTCTGACAGACAAACAATGTTCCTGTGAAAATAATGGAAGGTGTTACTTGAGTGAAACATACAAAGATCTCATCTGTTCCAAAATAACCAATATCTGCAGTTGTTCCGAGGGGTTCCATTATGTTGAGGAACGAGATTCTTGTGTCCGTAGTGCAAAAAGTGAGTTTACTTTTAGATCAAGTTTATTCATGTTCCGTTCCAGTATTCTTATGAAAACTTGTTCCAGCTATCGATGATCCATGCACGAACAACCACAATTGTATGCTCCTGAGCAACACCCAGTGCAAGCAAAGCAAATGTCAATGCATCGATAACTACTTCAACTATAAAGGTCAATGCAGGCAAGGTTTGCACTCGGGTTGTGCCAACAACAGTCATTGTTCCGCGGTCGAAAACTCTCAGTGTATTGATAATGAGTGTCAATGCATCGATAAGTTTATTCCAATATCAACTGGAATTTGCGCAGTGATTGCTAGCTATGGGGAATCATGTCAGTTCCAGGAACAGTGTCAGAATAATGAAACCTTGGTGGTTCCTTACACAGAACTTGTTTGTGATGGAACTTGCTCATGTTCCAAGGGTTTTCATTATGTAAATGACAAAAGAGCGTGTGTAGAAAGTTCTACAGGTAAGGTCCATTGTTTGGTTCTTGGAACAATTGTTTTTTGAAAGAAATAATTTGTTTCAGCCGTCGGAGGAAACTGCTCGGTAAACAACCACTGCGGACGACTTACGAACACTCATTGTTGGGACAATAAATGTTCTTGCCTGGAATATCACTACCAGAAACAGAATCAATGTGTTCCAGGAATCGGAGCCCGTTGTTCCGGGAACTGTGAGGCGTCAAACTCGATCTGCGGATCAACTGGGCGGTGCATCTGTGCTCCTGGGTACATATTTGCTGCAGAGGATCGCTGTGTTCCAAGTAAGTTCGATCAGTTCCGTTCCTGGAACAAGTTCTAAGAACGTTTTTCTACTTTTTCGTAGTAAATGAGCTTGGAGAGAATTGTGAGATGGATGAACAGTGTTCTTGCTTGCATCAAAGGTGTGACTTGAAACAACCAAACAGAGATCTTGTTTGTTCCGATGGAACTTGTAGTTGTCCCGCGAATTACCATTTCAGTTCCAAATCAAAGTTCTGTATTCACAGCGCAACAGGTGGGAAGTAATTTGCTTATTTCCGAACCATAACTAACGACAGTTTGTTCCAGGAATAGGAGAACTTTGTTCCACTGACGAGAATTGCGTGCAGCTTCCGTTCACAGAGTGTTACAACAGTAAATGCATGTGCAAACCAAACTATTTTTCATCAGAAGGTAAGTGCAAGATAGGTTTGAACGCTGATTGTAACATCACGAACCACTGTTCCGCGGTGGAACATGCCGAATGTAATAACGGTAAATGCAAATGTACGGAACTATTCGTGGAACGGTCAACAGAACTTTGCGTTCCGGTGAGTTCTTTCGGTAGAGAGTGTGAGTTCGTCGAACAATGCACCAGTCAAACTTCGAATGCCACTTGTGAGGCGCCGATAGATGGCGCGAAGAAAGTGTGCCGATGCGGAACCGGGCAGCACTACCACGCTACCGGATGTTTCCAAACTAGAAAACTGGACCAACGATGTGACTCTACCAGCGAGTGCTTCGTTACTTCCAAGTACGACAGTGTCGCATGCATAGGGAACAAGTGCGTCTGCGTTGAAGGGTTTTAGAAAGTCAATGGAACATTTTGCGGTAGGTTAGTTCTTGCTTGTTCAAGAGCGCCTTTACTGACAATTCTTCTGTTCCAGGTGGCGCGGGCAGTATCCTTGCCTCAGCAGTGTTAGTTTTCTTCATGGCGATTATCAAGTCTGCCGTTTAGAAATGATTGTTCCAGGAACTGCTGAGATGGCACTGTTTTTTGTATGATGGAACAATTGTTTAATAACATGTAGCTGAGATTGTTCATTATACATTTCATATATTATTCAATATAATTTTGTGTAGTCACTAATTAAAAGTATTGCTATAACTATATGTATATTAATATATTATTGTACTTACCTAGAAAATTACTTTAAAAATAATTATAAAATGGTTCTTGGAACATATGAATATTGTTCTTTGAACATATGGAACATTGTTCTAGGAACATAAAGAATGATAAATTCAGAAAAACTTTTAAAATTGATTTATTAAGTCTTGTATTTACATAAAAAAAATTCATAAAATGAATTGCAACATCCGATAAATTTGTACGGTTATTAAAAATTCATTGAAAAATGAGCACTTATAGTAAAAAATTTATCCATTAAATACTCTAATAAATCTATAATAATAATAATAGTAGTCACTAAGGATTACCATACTTTACATTATTATTATAATACAGCAGCAGTTTGATTTGAATACCCGGCACTATAAAACTTAAGACAGTGATTAATTATAAATAATAATATTAATTATAATTATAAATTGTTCTATTAAATTAATGATTAATTAATTAAATTATTAATTAATAAATCAGCCGGATTCTCAAACTTGCGGATTATCTGGTGCAGTTGGACGGAATTGAGACAGTAGGTAACCGCGTTCCATCTCGTTAACTTCTTGATGCTCTTGGCCGCCATTTGATGAAGTGTTTATGCCTATTCCGCTTATTGCTATGTTTGATCGTGCTAAACTGTTCCGCTGTCGGCACATATATGGTGTTTCACCTGGTGATGGTGTTTCACGTCCCTAAAAAATTTTATAATAACAATAACAATGATAATAATAATAATAATAATAATTAGTATTTATTACATGTAGGCAATTGAACTTGATTCAGAATGTAAAGCTTCACAACATCGGGAAAATAATGACGGGGATGGAGGATTTTTCAGGTAATACTGTATTAGGTAAAATCAGAAATTAATAACAATTAATGATTAAATAAATTTATAAATAATTTACCTGCTTAGAAGGACCACAACAGGTCGCTTGATTGCACGGTTTGTCAGTTTTAGGACAATCTAATACGCAGTCTTCAGTAGGAGTTTCTTTGACTTCACTATTCGAGTGATACTAAAAAAAAAAAAAAAAATAAGAAAAAAAATTTTTTTTTAATTTTTTTAATAATATAGATTACCTCAATAAACTCAGGTTGGATAGTAGTAGAATGTATGCCCTCATTATGGAAGAATTCTTTGACCTGTTCAGCGATTTTCATGTACTCAGATAAATTACGACATCTGATGTGAGCTGATGCAATAATTCGATCACCAGCTAATTGCCATACATGGAACTCGTGAACTGCCAAAACGCCATCTACATTTTCCAGTAATCTCTGCTGGATAGCTTCTACTTGAATGTGTGTCGGTACTGTTTGGAGGAGAATCAACGCTGATTCTTGAAGTAGCGGCCACACTGATCGGAGAATTAGTAAGACTAATAGCAGTGATAGAGCTGGATCGATGTAGAATCTTAAATTAAAAAAAAAAAAAAAAAAAAATTTTTTTTTAATTTTTTGTGCCAAGTATTTTAATCTTTGATGCCAAGTACACAATAATAAAATTTGCTAGCCATGAAAGAAATGTTTAAATATTATTTTTATGATTAAAAAAAAATAATATGCCAAGTACTTAAAAATTTTTGTTGATTTTTCAGCAAAAAAATAAAAAAGTACTTGGCGTGAAAAAAGTTTTTTTTAATCATTGAATTTTTAATTTTGAAAAATGTAATAATTTTTTATGCCAAGTACTTTGAATTATTTAGCGCCAAGTAACTAACCTGTACTCCCATTTGGTCAACCAAACAATCAACGCAGAAACAATGACAATAACCGAGCCAAGTGCATCTGAAAGTACATGAAGAAATACGCCTCTCATGTTCATCTGACTTGCATCATGGCTGTGTCCATGGTGGACCTTTTTCACCGGAGTTGCGGGACGATACGCAGTGCTCGTCGTTGTGTCATTGTCATGATCATTGTCATTGTCATCGGTGCCAACGAGGGTGCTCAGTCGGTTGTGACTTCTGGAAATTCCATGAGAGTGTCCATGCATGTTTCCGTGTTCTGTAAATTAAAATAAAAATTAATTTTATTTATTTTTGGGAATTGATTCTTGAGCCAAGTATTTGCACCAACCTAGGTAGGACGTCGAGGGAAGGATATAATTGCATGGGTGAGGACAGGAGAGAGGACACAATTTGTAGTAATTTATTTCTTCTATTTTCTTTTTTTTTCTGTCTAAAATTTTTTTTTAGTGATTAATTTTAATTTTTTTAAATTAAATTTTTTAAAATTAAAAATTACCATGAAAGAGACACAACCCTATGAGGTTGACAAACAATCCCAAAGCTCCGACTATCACCAGAAGTTTAGCTTCGTGGATCTCCTCGACCTCGATAAATCTCTTACAGGCTTCAACAGTTATACTAAAGCATAAGGCAACTAAGAATACGGCGTTAACTAGCGCGCCAAGTACTTCTGCTCGCGCCCACCCAAATGTGTTTTTCGACCATTTTTTTGGTGACATCTGTCAAAAATTATTTATGATTAATTATAGTTGTAATTAATTGTCATTGATAATGAATCAACTGACCTTGACAGAGAGAAACGCAACCACCAGCGCTGCCACATCTGATAACATATGAAAACTATCGGCTATTAACGCCATTGAATTAGTAACATACCCGACTATTATTTCCACTAGGAAGAAAAATGCTGTCAGCCATAACATCGTTAATAAACGACATTTTTTTCCTGTATACCGGCCCATTTTTATTTTTTTAATTTATCTGTAAATAAAAAAAACAATTTTAATAAAATTAGCCGATGTTACATAATTTTTTATTTTTTATTTGCAATTATTTTATAAATTTTTAGAAATTTTATAAATTTATGTGACTGATTCTTATCATTAGACTAGTTCAAAAAATATATATATATAATATATTTAAGTTATTATGATTATTATTGGTAGTAATACTTAAAATTAATCTAACTTGTTATCACTTAAGTAAATCGGTTAATCTTCTTATGTCAAAAAATAATGTTGATTTTTTAATATTATCAGTCTAGAGAATATTTATATATCTTGATAGATTTTATTACTATTATCATATTTAATAAAATAGAAAATTTTATGAGTCATTTTTTTATTTTTGGAATTTCATAAAAAAAAAATTCAATTTTCTAATTTTTGTATTTTGATAAAAATTAAATTTAATTATTTTAATTTTAAATTTATTAATTAAAAAACTACCAATAAAATTAAAAAAAATTTTTCTTCTCACATGCAGAAACTTGTCTTTAACTTAAAATTATATAAAAATAAAAAATCTAACTCACCTGACTTGAAATAGACTCCAATAAAAAATAGTAAATTATCAAAAAACCAATCACCAAACTTCAACCATCACAAAATGAATTCATTTTTCCGGAAACTTCCACCATTATCTGAAATAAATAAAATTGTAATTAATTTTTTAATTTCAACACAAAAAATATAAATTTTTAAATAAAAAAAAAAAAAAACTTACTAAAATCATAACCAAAAAACAAAATCAAAATATATATATATTTAATAATAATATTAATAATAATTATTATTATTGTAAGTTATCAAAAATTCACTAAAAATTTATTAAGATCAGTAAAATAATAAAAATTAAAAAAAAAAAAAAAAAAAAACACTTACTGTTGTTTAGTCGATACCTCGAAGCGCATTCGATAATTTATTTATTTAACTCAATTAAAAAATGAATTCAAACTCTAGAAAAATTTATCAAAAACTTGCAATGATAATTTTCCATAAATTTAATTTAATTATTGTAATTTTAAATTTAATTTTAATTGTCAAAATTTTTTAGACAGCAGAATTGTGATCGGATCAGCTGACTGCCTTAAAATATTGAAATATTGCGCAGGTGCCATCTGGCGGTCTTAATTTAAACTAAATTGAGGCGCCAACTCTCTTACCAGCTGTTGAAATTATAAATTTATATAGTTTGATTATTTGCATGAATATGAATCAACATTTGTGTATAAGGTGTTAGTGTTAGCCCATTGGATGGACGGCTCGGATTGATGGATGGACAGCACACAACCATAGACGCTAAGAAAGTTTTAACAATTTTGTTTTTGTTGAGTGTTGAGTAAACATGACACTTTTGCCAGGTAGGTTTACAATTTTTATTTTTCTTAATTTTTTGGACGTAGAGGGGGAAGTTTGTCTGAGTGGAAGAGAAATTGTTGAGTGATTGACGGAGCCTGGAGATAAGAAGTGGTTTCGGGGGTTATGTAGTTTATATTTTTAATAAAAATATAAAAAATTGTGTCAGGTGGTTGATAATTTCAGTGTTGTTATTTGGTTGAGAGTCAAGAGGGGGTAAAAAATTTAATTTTTTTTTTTTTAGACACTTATTGAGGTGGTACATATTTTTTTTAACAAGTTTTGATATTATTTATTGTTGTAATTCTAATTAAAGTTTGTCAAATTACATGAAAATAAATTTTCACTCCAGGAACTTTAATGACAAGCACAGTGAAACATGTGTCGCACTGCTGCCTGTTGATCCTGATAATAACAACCTTTGAGTACACCTCGGGAGTGCTGAGCGTCCTGGACAGCGATGAAAGACCGAGGATAGACTCGTGGGAGCGGTACGGAGTGGTGGCACCTCTGCTGTTCCTGCTGAGACTGCTGACGCTTTTAGCGCTCCCGCAGTCGCTCTTCAACTTCCTGGGACTGACGTTGTACAACGCCTTCCCGGACAAGGTGACTCTGAAAGGTTCGCCCCTTCTAGCGCCGTTCATTAGTATCCGGGTGGTCACTCGGGGGGACTATCCTCCCC
>JZSA01002050.1:0-45273 GCA_000956155.1 Cotesia vestalis | reverse complement strand
AAAAAAAAATCTTCCACCTGCAAAAATCGAACAAATTTTTAAATTATTTTTTTAAGCTCTACACTATTTTTATTTACCAAAGTATTAATTAATTAATCATTCATCATATCAAAGATAAATTTAAGTATTAACCTTTAATTAAATATTCTTTTTATAAACGCACATTGTAATTAATTTAATTCTTGATTTATTAATTAATGTCTTCGTTGTAAAATTAATATTTAATATTGTATCAAATGTAAAATAAATATCGAAATTATTTATAGAATAAAATACACTATTTTATTGTTCTTGGAACAATATTCCTTGTGTCCTAGAAATAATTTTCCTTATGTCAAAGAGAAATACTTTTATATATAAGTATTTAGAACAATACTTTCAATTATTAATTACAAAAACTTTTATTGAACAATGTACAAAATATAAAATGTAAAACTACGATAAAAAAAATCAGCGCCATCTTATCAGTTTTTGTGGAACAATCGTTCCTAGATGGCAGACTTAATAATCGCCATGAAGAAAACTAACACTGCTGAGGCGAGGATACTGCCTGCGCCACCTGGAACAAAAAGTCTTGTCAGTAAAGGCGCTCTTGAACAAGCAAGAACTAACCTACCGCAAAATGTTCCATTGACTTTCTTAAACCCTTCAACGCAGACGCACTTGTTCCCTATGCAAGTAACGCTGTCGTGCTGGGAAGTAACGAAGCATTCGCTGTTCGAGTCACATTGTTCGTCCAGTGTTCTAGTTTGGAAGCACCCGGAGGCGTGGTGGTGCTGCCCGGTTCCGCATCGGCACACTTTCTTCGCGCCATCTTTCGTCGCCTCGCAAGTCGCGTTCGAGGTTTGACTTGTGCATTGTTCGACGTACTGGCACTCTCCGCCGAAAGGAGTCACGGGAACGCAGAGTTCCACCGACCGTTCCACGAAATTATCCTCGCACTTGCACTTACCCATCGTACACTTTGCATGTTCCACTGCTGAACATTGGTCAGGAAAGACACAATCAGCGTTCAATCCTATCTTGCACTTGCCCTCCGATGCAAAGTAGTTCGGCTTGCACACGCACTTACTCTCGTAGCACTCCGCGAACAGTAGCTTCTCGCAGTTCTCGTCAATGGAACACTGTTCACCGATTCCTAGAACAAAGTGTCAGTCATTGTTCTGGAACAAGCCAGGAACTTGATAGTTCCAGAACTCACCTGCAGTATGAACACAGGCGTTCCTTCTGAAGGCGTAGTGATGGCCAGGCTGACACTTGCATTGTTTGTTCCAGCAAACAATGTCTTTGAACGTATTGTTGTCCAACTTACATTTTGTGTCATGCATACAGGAACATTGTTCGTCTTCTTCACAAGGCTTCCCGAATGACTGAACTAAAACAAGGGTAAGTCGGTTCTATTGTTCCACTGTTCTATTGTTCTGAGAACTTACTTGGAAGACAGCGACTGGTATTAGAAAAGATAAACCTCTTTTGGCAAACACAGTGGTCAGTTGATCCACAAGTCGAATTCAGTGCTTGACATTTTATGGTTTTTGAACAATCAGCTCCTAGGCCAGGAACACATAGGTCGTTCAGTTCAAAGTAATATTGCTTACAACGACATTGTTCGTTGGTACACTCTGAATTTTGGCGGGTACAATTGTTGTTCGTAGTACAGTTCTTAACGATATCTAGATTAAAAATTTTATTCTAATTTTATTAAAATCAAGAAGCCATTTGATAAGAACCTACTTTTTAATAAATAACTAAGATAATAAATAAAATATTTTTCAATCATTCGATTGATTACATCTATAACAAATCAGTCATCTTTTAAATAATGATAAATTATCTAATCATTGATAAGAATAGATCAAGATTAGATGAAGATTCTAACAAGAATAAAATTCGACTAAACAATTCGACTAACAAGTTGTTAATATTGTTATCAATTAAAATAGCAATTGACCTGTAAAATAATTCAGCATAGAAAGAAAGGAACAATGGAACAATAGAACCACAGAAGAATGAAACATTGGAACAATGGAACCTTTTGACTTACCTTGAGCGTTTGGTATGCTAGGCAGGGTGTCTTCGATGGAGTTTTCACTGACATTAGCCGTGAGGTTGGAACTTGCTGCGGTTCCAAAGAACATTACCAACCAGAATATTGCGTAATTGGCCATACTATCGTCGTATCTTTCAGACTGATGAACTCCAGCTCAATCCGGGCTTATATTGGCACCGAATATTCGAAGCACTTGAGATTTGGGCGACGATATGCTGATAGCACTATCAGAATTGAGTTAACGGAAGCAAACTTCCTAGAAGTCGAATGAGTAATTAGGTCACACGTGAAGTTGAGTCGAAGTGAACGTAAAGTAATTAATTAATTATTGTTATTAAAATTTTTCTACCGTGTTATTTCGAAATGTTCCATTATTGTTGGTGACCTTGACCTCGGTAATACGGTATTATAATGTCCAGGCTTAAATAACGCAAAACTAATTCCACCTGCCTGTTCCTACCCCCTTCCATCCCGGTGTCAAGCGACACGCGATCCAATAATACCGACAAATAACTCACCCCTGAATTATTATACGGTAATTGTGTGTTGTGTGTTAATATTTACAAATGTATTCCTTGTTATCGGTGATCCATAATCTGTTATTACTAATCCATTAACACCAATTTGGAACAAATCAAGATGACATCCTTAACCTCGATCTCTTTGCAAGTCGACGGACAGCTGGAGGGGGGCTCTGACCTTTCTAAAAAGGTCAATTTTGTTGACTATTGTTCCAAGTTAGATTCTGGAGAAAGTATTAGAGTTACAAAAAAACTTTTCAAACAAACTTTATAGAAAATTTAATTCTCTACAAATTTTGTATCTTACAATTTTTTGATATTCCCAACTATTTTTCCAAAAATCGCCTCCCAAAATTTCTTCCTACAAGCTAAATTTAAATTTTCAGAAAATCCAAATTTTTATCAAAAATATTATAGTTACAGAAAAATGTTTCGAATAAATATTGTAGAGAATTAAATTCTCTATAACTTTTGTTTGAACAATTTTTTGATACCTCCCACCATTCTCCCAAAAATCGCCTCCCAAATCAGACCTCAGCTCAGCAGGCCAAAAAATCGCAAAATAAATAACAACACCTCAGAAAAATAGTTATGAATTGCATTACTTAAGAAATTACAGTCGATAAACACCTTGACCTCGAGAGAAATGACGTCACAATCTTCTCGCAACGTCATCAACGTGAAAGGCCGCGGACATTTTGTGCCAAAGTATTCGTGTTAGCTCGAATTTAAGGACGTTGCGTGTCGGCAATCGTGATTTCTCGGCTCTTATCACACACGGGTAAGTTTTTTTTCTTTATTACTTTTTTACTTTATTTATTATTATTTTTTTTCTAACTCTAACAATTTCTTCCACTCAAAATGTCCATTGTATTTTAGTTCTAAAATTTTCTCCAATATTTTTTTTTTTTTAATTTAAAAATTTTAATTAAAATTTCAATAAAAAATAAATCAAGTTGTAAAAGATCAGAATTTGTGTTAACACGCGAGCTTGACTGATTCAAATAAAATCGATTACAAATTGGGCTAGTATAAATTATTTATTTTTACAAGAATAACTATTATTATTGCAAATTGGCAATTAGCCGACAAAAAATAAAATAATTTTGATTTTTAAATTAAAATTCTTGCTAAAATATTTAAATTACAAAAAAATGTTTCAAACAAACTTTATAAAAAATTGAATCCTCTAAAAATTTTGTCTCTTATAATTTTTTTATATCCCCGACTATTTCTCCAAAAAAGCTCTCTAAAGTCACAAAAGACCGAAAAATTCTCTCAAAAAATCTGCATTGTAAAAAAAAAAAACGACCCAACTTACCCCTAACAAGCTTATTAAATGAAATTATCATAAATACCTCAATTGGAATGAAATAAAAAAATTTATTTACAAATAATTACAGTTATTATTCAAATCAGGAATTATTTTTAAAAGACCGCAGTTTCGGTAACACAATAATTTTAACTTACCTCTTTGGCAAGAGGAAGGGGGAGCAAAGCTTTAAAAGGACTCGCAAGTATCGACTCACTACCAGTATAAGCCGCGTCTCCAAAAGCTAAACTTTTAAAAGTGCAGTGTGTGATTAATTTTATTTTAATTCGTTTATTCTTAAATATTTATCATGAAAAAATACCTGCTGTACATTAATCTTCTGAGTTTTATTATTTTTTTGATTTTGTTACCCATTAATTCAAGTGCGCTTACAACTTTTGGGAAAACTAACACCCAGAATCAAAACCCTCCTCCTCCTACTCCAGGTAAGTTTTTTTATTATAATTTAAAGTGCTTAATATTATTTTTATATTATTGAGAATTTTTGGCGGGAAATTCCAAATTGATATTTTGACTATACTATTGGAGTTACAGAAAAATGATCAAAACAAACTTTATAGCAAATTTACTTCTCTAAAACTTTTGTTTCTTATAATTTTTCCGTATCTCCTACCATTTCTCCAAAAATCCGACTTTGATAAAAAAATTCTCAGTAAAAAAAAATGTCAATTAATAATTGACAATAAAGCTTATGTAGTAAGCCGTAGACTAGGACTACCATTAGATAGACTTGTCTTTACATTTTATAGCTTACAATAACGAGGTGGTAATTGGCAGTAACTTCAATAAAAGCGCTTTTGAATTAGCACGATTAACTAGTATGGGAAGAAGCGGAATGCGACCAACCGGGTTGAAGGGCTCCTCGTCGCATGTCGGACACAACAGCTGTAAATAGTTTTATAGACCATAATATAAATAAACCTATTTATATTATTTATCCAATATGCAATTACAATCACCACCTATTTATTTTACATGTAATTTACTTCCGATGACACGGCCAGCATGACGTTTTTTTTCGATAATCTTCATTTTGTCATTATTTATTTATTAATCGTCGCGCGTCTTTGTTTCAGTGGGAAAAGCTCGGGAGTGCAAAGCCGAGTCTGACTGCAGTGCTATTCAAAATACAACTTGCGTCCAGGACCCAAATGGTGACAAGAAACGTTGTCTTTGTGGCGATCTCTCGGCTCCTGTCAACGGATTTTGCAGCTATCAGTTCAAAGGTGATTATTTTTCACTTTCAAAGCTCAATTTTGTCCAAAAAAGTCTGCTAGAACAATTATATTGAAAAAAAATAGTGGTCCAGTTTTTGGTACCAGCCAGTCGATAATTGGGACATGGGCCGATTTTTACTCTGTTGCTCTCTAGGCCAATTTAGAGGCGGCAAATAAAGATATCCTGAGAGTTTGGAAGCTTAGAATTAATTTTAAAGCCTTAATTAGTGACAATTAATACAAGTTAAGACGTCGCAACCCGACGTCTGACTTAGGAATCGAAATTCTGACCAAACTATTAGACTTACTGAAAAATATTTTAGACAAATCTTGTAGGAAATTTTATTCTCTACAACTTTTGTATCTTATGATTTTTCCATATCTCCTAAAAAAAAACTAATGTAACTAACAACGATAAATTCTTTCAGCATTGCACGCGATATGTAACGACGACAACGAGTGCGGTGAGGGCGCTGAATGCTCTCGAGAGAACGCCACCTCCTCAACAAAGAAATGCGTGTGTAAGGAAGATTACTACGAAGAAGACTTCAAATGCAACGGTACAAACCACCACACAATCACCCTACTAACACCCACTAACCCTTCTTCCTCTTTCAGGATCGATATCTCTGGAGAACTCGCTCCTGCTATTGATTTTCTCAATTCTTACCATCATCAAGTACTAAACTACCACCATATATAACGCTATTTATTTATAATTCTCAAAATAACACTTGTAATGATTGCTTAAATAAACTATTTAATTAAAAAAAAGTCATTAACTAATCAACCCCTATCCCTTATCGATTTTTTGGATAAAACCAATAAATTAAGCACTCATAACGGCCAGCGATTGCCTCGTTGGGGCACCGGCACATATTTTCCACGCATTTAACAGAATAGTCCTCAGGGTGTTCCAGCATCGGCTCTTGCGGATCAACGTAGGACCAGACTTTGATATCCTGACACGTATCATCCATGTAGCAGCAATCGCCAGGACCTGGAACCAAGTAATCAGCAGACAATGACGATACCCATCCAAAAACCCCAATAACTCACCCTCAGCCATAAGATTGTAGCAGTCAGTCAATTCGTAACGCCTGCACTGCTCTCTAGTGAGGCAGGTTAAATTTTTCCAGCAAGATCCACCAAGCTCATGATGAGTCCAATGACATTGGCAGGTATCAGAAATGCAAGCAGCGTTCTTGATGGTCATACAAGCTTCCGGAAAGTCACACGCATCACCAAGTCCTGAAACAAACCAAGCTATCAATCTGGTCTAAGCTAGCAAGATCAGGTGTTACTTCTGGCGTAAGGGTAACAGGTGTTGTCGAAGAGATAGTGATCCTTTTTGCACTGGCAGGTTCCACCACGTCCACACTCGGAATTCTTGTATCCACAGTCAGCATCGTAGTAGCAGCGTTGACCATTATGGGCAAGACACGTACCTCGGTCACTTTTCCAGTAGCCTGACGGGCAAACGCATCGACCATCTTCGCAAGCAAACCATCGCGGACAGTCACTGTTGTAGCGCTGAAGCTGGCAAGTGTCACCAGGGGCTGAAATGATAACAGAATTAAAAGCTGTACGTCGGAGAGTTATCATCGGTATCACCTGGAGGAGAGCAAAAAGCTCGAGAACCAAAAGAAAGGAAGTAGCCAAGAGGACAAGAGCACACTCTATCGACACATTGGGATTGGAGTGAATAATCAGGACAGCCAAGGGCGTACCCACAGGTCGAGACTATCACATTCTGGCAATCTTCGTGATAAAAACAACTATCGCCAAGGTGAGTAGCTAAGGGAAGGCACATGAAGTTTTTTTCGTAGTGTCCTGATGGGCATTTACAGGTGCCCATGCATATCGAGTACTGGACGTAACAATCTTTATCTTCATAACAGGGACCGTTGGTAAGCGGAAGACAGGAGTGTGAATGAGGCCGGTGGGTGGGCAGGCAACGGCACTCGTTGTTTAACATCCGTTGTCGTTTTTGCATTGACCACCAATCGACTGTGCCTTCGGTAGGCATGTATTATCGTTCTCATAAAAAGTATCTTTGCATTGGCATATATCGCTGAGGCATTTCATTTTATCTGGAACAGGGCAGCCGTTGTCGTTCTTGCAGATTCCTTTAAGTGCCTTTGCTTTTTCAAGACATTTATTATTATGATTGTAGAACGTAGCCTTGCATTCGCAAACAGATTTTTTCGTGTTGCAGTAGGCATTATCAAAATTGAGACATCCGTTGTCGTTTTTGCATTGACCACCAATCGACTGTGCCTTCGGTAGGCATGTATTATCGTTCTCATAAAAAGTATCTTTGCATTGGCATATATCGCTGAGGCATTTCATTTTATCTGGAACAGGGCAGCCGTTGTCGTTCTTGCAGATTCCTTTAAGTGCCTTTGCTTTTTCAAGACATTTATTATTATGATTGTAGAACGTAGCCTTGCATTCGCAAACAGATTTTTTCGTGTTGCAGTAGGCATTATCAAAATTGAGACATCCGTTGTCGTTTTTGCATTGACCACCAATCGACTGTGCCTTCGGTAGGCATGTATTATCGTTCTCATAAAAAGTATCTTTGCATTGGCATATATCGCTGAGGCATTTCATTTTATCTGGAACAGGGCAGCCGTTGTCGTTCTTGCAGATTCCTTTAAGTGCCTTTGCTTTTTCAAGACATTTATTATTATGATTGTAGAACGTAGCCTTGCATTCGCAAACAGATTTTTTCGTGTTGCAGTAGGCATTATCAAAATTGAGACATCCGTTGTCGTTTTTGCATTGACCACCAATCGACTGTGCCTTCGGTAGGCATGTATTATCGTTCTCATAAAAAGTATCTTTGCATTGGCATATATCGCTGAGGCATTTCATTTTATCTGGAACAGGGCAGCCGTTGTCGTTCTTGCAGATTCCTTTAAGTGCCTTTGCTTTTTCAAGACATTTATTATTATGATTGTAGAACGTAGCCTTGCATTCGCAAACAGATTTTTTCGTGTTGCAGTAGGCATTATCAAAATTGAGACATCCGTTGTCGTTTTTGCATTGACCACCAATCGACTGTGCCTTCGGTAGGCATGTATTATCGTTCTCATAAAAAGTATCTTTGCATTGGCATATATCGCTGAGGCATTTCATTTTATCTGGAACAGGGCAGCCGTTGTCGTTCTTGCAGATTCCTTTAAGTGCCTTTGCTTTTTCAAGACATTTATTATTATGATTGTAGAACGTAGCCTTGCATTCGCAAACAGATTTTTTCGTGTTGCAGTAGGCATTATCAAAATTGAGACATCCGTTGTCGTTTTTGCATTGACCACCAATCGACTGTGCCTTCGGTAGGCATGTATTATCGTTCTCATAAAAAGTATCTTTGCATTGGCATATATCGCTGAGGCATTTCATTTTATCTGGAACAGGGCAGCCGTTGTCGTTCTTGCAGATTCCTTTAAGTGCCTTTGCTTTTTCAAGACATTTATTATTATGATTGTAGAACGTAGCCTTGCATTCGCAAACAGATTTTTTCGTGTTGCAGTAGGCATTATCAAAATTGAGACATCCGTTGTCGTTTTTGCATTGACCACCAATCGACTGTGCCTTCGGTAGGCATGTATTATCGTTCTCATAAAAAGTATCTTTGCATTGGCATATATCGCTGAGGCATTTCATTTTATCTGGAACAGGGCAGCCGTTGTCGTTCTTGCAGATTCCTTTAAGTGCCTTTGCTTTTTCAAGACATTTATTATTATGATTGTAGAACGTAGCCTTGCATTCGCAAACAGATTTTTTCGTGTTGCAGTAGGCATTATCAAAATTGAGACATCCGTTGTCGTTTTTGCATTGACCACCAATCGACTGTGCCTTCGGTAGGCATGTATTATCGTTCTCATAAAAAGTATCTTTGCATTGGCATATATCGCTGAGGCATTTCATTTTATCTGGAACAGGGCAGCCGTTGTCGTTCTTGCAGATTCCTTTAAGTGCCTTTGCTTTTTCAAGACATTTATTATTATGATTGTAGAACGTAGCCTTGCATTCGCAAACAGATTTTTTCGTGTTGCAGTAGGCATTATCAAAATTGAGACATCCGTTGTCGTTTTTGCATTGACCACCAATCGACTGTGCCTTCGGTAGGCATGTATTATCGTTCTCATAAAAAGTATCTTTGCATTGGCATATATCGCTGAGGCATTTCATTTTATCTGGAACAGGGCAGCCGTTGTCGTTCTTGCAGATTCCTTTAAGTGCCTTTGCTTTTTCAAGACATTTATTATTATGATTGTAGAACGTAGCCTTGCATTCGCAAACAGATTTTTTCGTGTTGCAGTAGGCATTATCAAAATTGAGACATCCGTTGTCGTTTTTGCATTGACCACCAATCGACTGTGCCTTCGGTAGGCATGTATTATCGTTCTCATAAAAAGTATCTTTGCATTGGCATATATCGCTGAGGCATTTCATTTTATCTGGAACAGGGCAGCCGTTGTCGTTCTTGCAGATTCCTTTAAGTGCCTTTGCTTTTTCAAGACATTTATTATTATGATTGTAGAACGTAGCCTTGCATTCGCAAACAGATTTTTTCGTGTTGCAGTAGGCATTATCAAAATTGAGACATCCGTTGTCGTTTTTGCATTGACCACCAATCGACTGTGCCTTCGGTAGGCATGTATTATCGTTCTCATAAAAAGTATCTTTGCATTGGCATATATCGCTGAGGCATTTCATTTTATCTGGAACAGGGCAGCCGTTGTCGTTCTTGCAGATTCCTTTAAGTGCCTTTGCTTTTTCAAGACATTTATTATTATGATTGTAGAACGTAGCCTTGCATTCGCAAACAGATTTTTTCGTGTTGCAGTAGGCATTATCAAAATTGAGACATCCGTTGTCGTTTTTGCATTGACCACCAATCGACTGTGCCTTCGGTAGGCATGTATTATCGTTCTCATAAAAAGTATCTTTGCATTGGCATATATCGCTGAGGCATTTCATTTTATCTGGAACAGGGCAGCCGTTGTCGTTCTTGCAGATTCCTTTAAGTGCCTTTGCTTTTTCAAGACATTTATTATTATGATTGTAGAACGTAGCCTTGCATTCGCAAACAGATTTTTTCGTGTTGCAGTAGGCATTATCAAAATTGAGACATCCGTTGTCGTTTTTGCATTGACCACCAATCGACTGTGCCTTCGGTAGGCATGTATTATCGTTCTCATAAAAAGTATCTTTGCATTGGCATATATCGCTGAGGCATTTCATTTTATCTGGAACAGGGCAGCCGTTGTCGTTCTTGCAGATTCCTTTAAGTGCCTTTGCTTTTTCAAGACATTTATTATTATGATTGTAGAACGTAGCCTTGCATTCGCAAACAGATTTTTTCGTGTTGCAGTAGGCATTATCAAAATTGAGACATCCGTTGTCGTTTTTGCATTGACCACCAATCGACTGTGCCTTCGGTAGGCATGTATTATCGTTCTCATAAAAAGTATCTTTGCATTGGCATATATCGCTGAGGCATTTCATTTTATCTGGAACAGGGCAGCCGTTGTCGTTCTTGCAGATTCCTTTAAGTGCCTTTGCTTTTTCAAGACATTTATTATTATGATTGTAGAACGTAGCCTTGCATTCGCAAACAGATTTTTTCGTGTTGCAGTAGGCATTATCAAAATTGAGACATCCGTTGTCGTTTTTGCATTGACCACCAATCGACTGTGCCTTCGGTAGGCATGTATTATCGTTCTCATAAAAAGTATCTTTGCATTGGCATATATCGCTGAGGCATTTCATTTTATCTGGAACAGGGCAGCCGTTGTCGTTCTTGCAGATTCCTTTAAGTGCCTTTGCTTTTTCAAGACATTTATTATTATGATTGTAGAACGTAGCCTTGCATTCGCAAACAGATTTTTTCGTGTTGCAGTAGGCATTATCAAAATTGAGACATCCGTTGTCGTTTTTGCATTGACCACCAATCGACTGTGCCTTCGGTAGGCATGTATTATCGTTCTCATAAAAAGTATCTTTGCATTGGCATATATCGCTGAGGCATTTCATTTTATCTGGAACAGGGCAGCCGTTGTCGTTCTTGCAGATTCCTTTAAGTGCCTTTGCTTTTTCAAGACATTTATTATTATGATTGTAGAACGTAGCCTTGCATTCGCAAACAGATTTTTTCGTGTTGCAGTAGGCATTATCAAAATTGAGACATCCGTTGTCGTTTTTGCATTGACCACCAATCGACTGTGCCTTCGGTAGGCATGTATTATCGTTCTCATAAAAAGTATCTTTGCATTGGCATATATCGCTGAGGCATTTCATTTTATCTGGAACAGGGCAGCCGTTGTCGTTCTTGCAGATTCCTTTAAGTGCCTTTGCTTTTTCAAGACATTTATTATTATGATTGTAGAACGTAGCCTTGCATTCGCAAACAGATTTTTTCGTGTTGCAGTAGGCATTATCAAAATTGAGACATCCGTTGTCGTTTTTGCATTGACCACCAATCGACTGTGCCTTCGGTAGGCATGTATTATCGTTCTCATAAAAAGTATCTTTGCATTGGCATATATCGCTGAGGCATTTCATTTTATCTGGAACAGGGCAGCCGTTGTCGTTCTTGCAGATTCCTTTAAGTGCCTTTGCTTTTTCAAGACATTTATTATTATGATTGTAGAACGTAGCCTTGCATTCGCAAACAGATTTTTTCGTGTTGCAGTAGGCATTATCAAAATTGAGACATCCGTTGTCGTTTTTGCATTGACCACCAATCGACTGTGCCTTCGGTAGGCATGTATTATCGTTCTCATAAAAAGTATCTTTGCATTGGCATATATCGCTGAGGCATTTCATTTTATCTGGAACAGGGCAGCCGTTGTCGTTCTTGCAGATTCCTTTAAGTGCCTTTGCTTTTTCAAGACATTTATTATTATGATTGTAGAACGTAGCCTTGCATTCGCAAACAGATTTTTTCGTGTTGCAGTAGGCATTATCAAAATTGAGACATCCGTTGTCGTTTTTGCATTGACCACCAATCGACTGTGCCTTCGGTAGGCATGTATTATCGTTCTCATAAAAAGTATCTTTGCATTGGCATATATCGCTGAGGCATTTCATTTTATCTGGAACAGGGCAGCCGTTGTCGTTCTTGCAGATTCCTTTAAGAGCCTTTGCTTTTTCAAGACATTTATTATTATGATTATAGAAAGTAGCCTCGCATTCGCAAATAGATTTTTTCGTGTTGCAATAGGCATTATCAAAATTGAGACATCCGTTGTCGTTTTTGCATTGACCACCAATCGACTGTGCCTTCGGTAGGCATGTATTATCGTTCTCATAAAAAGTATCTTTGCATTGGCATATATCGCTGAGACATTTCATTTTATCTGGAACAGTGCAGCCGTTGTCGTTCTTGCAGATTCCTTTAAGAGCCTTTGCTTTTTCAAGACATTTATTATTATGATTATAGAAAGTAGCCTTGCATTCGCAAGCAGATTTTTTCGTGTTGCAATAGGCATTATCAAAATTGAGACATCCGTTGTCATTTTTGCATTGACCACCAATCGACTGTGCCTTCGGGAGGCATGTATTATCGTTCTCATAAAAATTATCTTTGCATTGGCATATATCACTGAGACATTTCATCATATCTGGAACAGGGCAGCCATTGTCGTTTTTGCAGTTTTCTCCAAGTGTCTTTGCTTTAAAGAGACAAATGTTTTTGTGATTGTAGAAGTCTTTCTTGCACTCACATGTTGTATTTGGACATCGCGCGTTGTCAATTTTCGTGCAGCCGTCATCATTCTTGCAGTCTTCTCCCAAACCTGCCATCAACCAACCAATCAGTATTCCATCACTTCTTATTATCATAGTTAATCTTACCTGTAGCTTTTTTGTGGCATTTGCCTTCTGCCGGGTAGTAGCTGTTCTTTTCGCACTGGCAAGTTTTGGACGCCTTGTTGCACTTGCTTCCGGTAATCTTGAAGCATCCATTATTGTCTTCGCATGTGTCCGTCAAATCTAAAAAATTCTTCATTGTTTACATCAACTCAATCAGTGACTCTTCTTTACTTACTATTCGCGAACTTGGTACACCACGTCTTTCGCTTGTAATGGTTAGGCTTACATCGGCACTTGTACTCTCTGTACCCTTCTCGCCTTGGAGAGAACAACAACGCGTCGACGTTATCTTTTTCACAAACGGCATTTTTGATAGTATCGCATTCATCGCCTTCGCAGCTGTCACCAATTCCTTTGAGGACCAATTCAGTCAATCATCATTAATCACCCTACCTCCATCTCGCATCTGAGTACTTACTTTTTTGATTGTTTTCACAAAAGGTCTTGTCCTCCGACGGCTTTAGTCCCTCATGGCACGTGCAGACTCCATTGCAGTAGGTGTTGGATACCTGGCAATCAATGTCCTTCATGCAGTTTTCTCCAACCAGCGGCAGGCATTGATCGTCAATCTCAACAAAATCAGATCCGCCAGTAATATCACCTAGTAGAATGATCAGCGATAGACGTACAATCATCATTTTTAGGTAGTCAGAATCTTCGAATTAGGATACGTATTTACTTTTCTATTTCTTGATGCTAAATAAGCCACGTCTAACTTTTTAAAACTTAGGCTCTGGATATTTTATAGCGATAAAACCTTAGTTTTATGACTTCTGACAGTGAGTCAGACGAGATAGTCTTTTTACTGTGCACGGCAGCGGAGTTCGCTTGACCTTCATTGGTATTGTACGGCTTAAAAATCATTGAAAAAAAATTTTTTCAATCTGTTTTGAATTATTTACCAGCTGGACAAATCCTGGTAAAAAAAAATGAATGGTGGAAGTTAGAGTCTTGATGTGGAGACTCTTTTATGCACCTTAGGTAAATTTGAGTGGTATTTTTTTGGGAAGATTGTAGGAAAAATCTTATGACTTACGATTTCGTAAAAATTTTCCTATCAAATAATTTTCAAGCTAAAAAAAAAATTCAATGAATAGATTACAATTCATACTTTTATTTTCGTGAATACAATATTCGTGACAGACTTCCCCACTCTCCCCCCGAACTGAATTCCGGGAGTCTCAAGAACCTCTCGAACCTCAAACTCGCTAAAATGGTGGACCAGCTCGTCCTTGGTCCAGTTGCAGGAGGAGATGACCAAGAACCCGGAGTCCATCAGCAGACTCCCGACATTCTTTATATATTTCTGCCTCTGCTGCTGCCGGTTTTCCGGGTTGAGACTTATTGCGTCGTAGGTGCCCTTGTCGTGGACTAATTTAAAGCTCCTGGGCCTGAGAAAGTCCGCAGATTGCTCCGGGTTGCTCATGTCTGCCAAGATATCGCATACTTCGATTCTTATTGATTCCTTACCGATTTTCTGCTCCTCCAGGATTGTTCTTGCTAGCTCGACTGCTTTTGGTGAGTAGTCCACGCCTAGGAGATTAGTGTATCCATTTTCCTGGAGTTTTATCAGTGTCCAGCCGTTTCCGCAGCCGAGGTCTATTATTGGGTCTGATTTTGATATATTTAGGTTTTCGATACACCTGAAAGTGAAAAAAAAATTAATAATAATAATCTATATTATTCAAATTAAGAAATTACTATGTATCTTGTGAACTATTGACTTCTTTATATATATAAAAGTCATCATTTAATGACACAAAATTTTATTTAGTCTCTATAAGTCACACAGTGACTGCAAGGTTGCTAGTTACTTATAATTAAATTGTAATTACTTACTTTATCAATTTAACAGCGTTGTTTTTTCCAAACCAAATTTCTCCAACATCGCCATATTCTTCAAAATTATTTATTTCTTCATCATAAATCTTTTCCCAGCTAACAACAAAAAAAAATTATTTAACTATCCAAATTCTCTAATTTCTAACCTAGATAAATTTACCAACAATAATTAACTCTAAAAAACAAAGTAAATAAATTTATATAAAAGTAACTTACTGCTCAAGCGTTCCTAATTCTGATCCATTAAGTTCTTCAGTATCAGACATATTTATTTATTTATTAATAAACTCTTATTTATTGTTTTATAATTCTAACAAGTTGTTTGTTGTCAATTGTATCTTAACTATACACGTGCGCTAAATTAATTTATACCTATGGAGGGTAAGACGGGCCGCTGAAAACGAAGAGTCCTGCAAAACCTGTTAAAGGTAAGATGATTTAATTTTCTACATTATCATCCTGTTGGTAAGTTAAAATAAAAAGAAATTGAATTTACCAATTGTCGACCTTGATTGACTCTTAAAAAAATTAAAAAATTTTTAATTATGCAATTGGTCACAAGGGGAAGAGTTTTTAAATTGTGTCCTAAAACATTCGAAAAATTTATAAAAATTAGTTTAGAAAATATTTAATAATTTTTTTTAAGTAAATTAATTATTGCAAAAAAATAAATTAATTTTTTTTTTCATTAAATAAAATAAAATATTTGTCAACTTTCTTGACATAAATAAAAATAAATCTCTAGCACTCAAGTAAATTTTCTAATTGATAAATAAATGTGAATGTCGCGTGGTAATACAAGCTTATCTTAAATAACCGCTGGCACAAGCAAAAAAAAAAAAGAAATAATTAAATTCTAATTAAGGCATTCCACGGTCATTTAGCGATAACGCAACGTACTGGCCAGCATGTTTATTCAGATAAAGGCTAATGCACTCAATTTGTAGGCAATATTACGCATGTAATGCTTGTCAGCAGATAATCCCTGATTTTTTTTTATATACTAACCACAGTGTCCTATTCCCCGGCGCGAGTTTTCGCGGATCTGGAGGGGGCCAGCTGGTAAAAAGTAGGGGCTGGAGGAAAGTAGGAGGCTGAGTATAAGCAAGAGGCTTTTATTTGGTCTTTTGTGTGTAGGTTCGGGACCCTTATCACTTTCTTTCTCTTAATCTTTATCTGGGTTTGTTGTTTTTTTCGTACACGTGCCATAAAATACAAGTGGAATTTTAATAAGAGCCCACCATTGTAGCTTGTTTCCCACAGATGTAATGTCTCAGACAACAGAATTTATTTTTTTTTAGTTGCTTCAGGGGGAAATAAAATAAAATTGAATTAAAAATATTAGAAAAAAAACCGATCTGACGAAGAATTGTAAAAATTGTATTAAAAAATACGATTTTTAATTTTTTTAAAATCAAATCTTACGAAAAAAAAAAAAAAAACATTGAGAGTTTTAAATTATGATAACTCGGGAACTATTAGTGTTGTCAAATTTTAATAAGACACAAAAATTGTAGAAAATTAAATTCTCTTTCTATTTGTGTCATATTTAATCGAGTTATCATGATAATTGAGCGAGTTATCGCGAAAATCGCAGAAAAACACGCATTTTAGCCGTTTTTTATTTGGTTACTTATAAAAGTAACGATAACTCGATAACTATTGGTTCTAGAAAAATTTTATAAGAGACAATAATTGTAGCCAATGAAATTTCCTTTAGATAACACCTACTTTAATGAAGTTATCGCGACAATTGAGAGAGTTATCTCAAAAATGAAAGAAAAACTGACATTTTTGGTGGTTTTTTACATTTAGTTACTTCCAAAAATGGTGATAACTCGATAACTATTGGTCTTAGAAAAATTTTATAAGAGATAATAATTGTAGCCAATTCAATTTCCTTCTGATAACTGCTATTTAAATGGAGTTATCATGATAATTGAACGAGTTATCGCGAAAATTGGAGAAAAACTGGTGTTTTACCTACTACTTGTAAAAGTGATGAAATAAATTCCCAAAAATTTCTCCGAATAATTGAACAATTGAACAATACTCTCTTGAGCCTTCGAAGCAGTATTCTATCCGGAACAATAGTTATTTATGTTTACAGAGAATCCCGGGGTTGTAACATAAATAAAACGATAAAATAGGCATAATGTAGTTAGAATCACCGCAGGGATTATATTTACACGGTTGATAAATAGATATAGAAGAGGGATTTAACTTTATTGAGAAATTGGGCAGCTACAACAAACATTTACTCACTGGAGTACCGTAACAGTAAACATACTTCACTATATAAATGTATTTATAGAAAAAAATTAATCCATCTTCGAAAAAAAAAATATCGAAAGAGACATCAAAATTTATAACGGATTTACGATTAATGAAAAGAAATTATTTTTTTTTAGTTTTCAAATTTAACGGTCCTACTTATTATTACAAAAGATAAATATAAACCTCCCGGTGTTTTCGATTTATGTTGTGACAATAAGACCGGAAGTTTAAAAATTTCCACTTACCTTTAAAAATAAAAGAGGAAAAGGAATAGGAAAAAAAAAAAAAAAAAACAATAATTAGCAGTGTATGAGCGTGTATTTGACAGTGTTTGTTTTTTGTATATTTAATTTAAATTAAATTTTTATTAATTAAATCATAATTTTTTTTTTTTATAAATTCATAGCGGCACACAATTTACCATTATTATTATAATATTATAATTTTTGTTATTATATAATTATTATTATTATTTTTTATAAATATTTTGGAATGTATATTTGTTAATTTATTTTTTTTTATTATTGCTAGTTTTGGACGCACTGCAATTTTAACAATAAATAATTATAAAAATGATAAAATAAATAGTCAAAATATCTCTAAGTCACTGGCCGATTTAAAATAAATAATTAGTAGTTATTTTATTGTCAATCAGCAGTGCGTCCATTAACATACATTAAATAAACATCAATAGAAAGCTTTGTTTACAATTTTTTTATCGTGCCGTATCTTACATTTTTTTATTTTTTAATAATAATTAATAATTATTGTGTACTCTATCTAGTCAGATTCTTAGTTCACGGTCAAAAAGTAAAAAATTCATATTTCTACTTGCGCTATCTCCCACTCCGTACACATTGGCGCCATTGTAAGGGCATGTGTCGCTAGAAAATTTTAAGCCCTACAACGTAAGTCTTCAGATCCTAAACGATATCTCGCACCGTTTTTTAAATATAGACACTTTTTGATGGACAGAACACCATCTAGCGCGTGCGTATTTTGACCCGTTACCAAACCAGCGATATCTCGACAGAGATCCGAGATATCGATTAGGACCACAGGACAATATCTTCAGGAAATTTAAAGCCCTACATTTTTTGTCTTTTTGACCAAATTGATAACTTGGCCCGTTTTAGAGATATCGCCATTTTTTTAGAATTCCTCAAACCTAAGCGTATTTTGGGTGACCATTAACAAATTATCGATATCTTTTAAACGGTTCGAGATATCGATTTCAACCAAAGGACCAAAATTGTAGAGGACAAAATTGTCTGTCGACCTATGTCCTTAGAAAAATTTTCCGGCGCTTAGTTATGAGATAATTGTCAATCTAGTGAAATCGTGAACAAATTTTCAGGCCTCTTGAGATTATAGTTAAATATTTTCAATATATATATTTATTAATTAATTAATATATTTATTTATTTAATACAAAGACCCAGATCTTTTTTGAAAAAGAAATAACCGGGTTACATACAAAAAATCAGTTTATTTTTATAGATTTTTTTTTTCCGCGTAATATGGCATTACAAGTACATTATATAATTAATTGTCCGTTATTAAATTATAAGCGTCCAATTTATTTTTTTTTTATAATTATATTTATTTATTTATTTATTATTAATCAGTTAATATTTACTATTTATTTATTTTTTTTTTTAATTACTTCTCACTACAGCATACATGTTACATCGCGAAGCCCAGTCGTATTTTTTTTTATTTTTTTTTTTTTTTTTTTCAGAAAAATCGGCAATTAAAAATTTTTTATTCAGATAAAACAAATCGATTTTTCGTTGAGTCGCCACCTAACACTAAAATCTAGTAATACAGTCTGCATTAGCAATTATTTTATTACTTCAACTTCATTACAATAATAATAATTAATAATAACAATAATAATAATAATAATAATAATAATAGTAATAATTTTAATTGCTAAAAATATATAATGGTAATTAATAATTATTTAGATAAGAAATTAATTAAAAATATTAATTATTAATTAACTAATTAATATTTTACACACAATCGTACGAAAAGTCACTCACATCATTTAAAATGACAGCACATCCTTAAATACAACAAAATAACAAAATACTTTGGGGGTTAATAAGAGTTTTTTTTTTAATATAAAATTTAAATTTCCCGCCTTTAGGTCAAAGTCCGCCATTTTGTTGACAATAAATATTTTTTATTAATTAGAGCAATTTAGAATGACTTTATCGCGGAAATTTTGTTGAAAATAATGTTTGTGATGTTTTAGAGAGATTGTATTAAAGTTTGGACTCATAGCCGCCATTTTGTGCCAGTTAAAAGCCGCCATTTTGATTAAAGACACTAAGAATTAAATTTAACCGTATTTTGACTCCCTGACGGCCATTTAACGTTCATATCGACGCCATTTTGTCGTCTCAAGCTTCTAAAGTTGTTTCAACTCAAAAAATGGCAGGAAAAAACTCTTATTAAATAAAAATACACGCTCAGTTCTTCTCACCACTCATGACAACACCCTAAAGAAAGCCTACGGCGTAAATGACATATAAAAAATGAAATTTAGCGTGTGAAACCGGCACTTCGGACATAAAAAAAAGAGGCAGTCTTGATATTTACTAACAATAATTACAACTAATAATAATTATAATTAATAATAAAAAAGGTAAACTAACAGAATCTAATACTTGCTCGCGGGCAGACGGTGGCGCCTAGTCCGCGTATCTCCAGACTTCCCCTTCCCGCGACTCGTATGTCGGTGGCGGTGGGGCTCCTGGAGGTGGTTTTTCCTCGACTGTCGCGTCATCTCCAGCTCGGAGTTCCTCTGGACGGTAATAACATCCCTTTCCAAAAGAAGTTTCTTTTTTTCCAGAGAAAACTCCGGCTCAAGAAATTGCGGAGGCCGCAAAAATTCATCTGGATTTTTTTCAAACAAATCCAGAGGGCGCGACATGTCACGCTGCGGCGGATCCACATCCAAGTCTTGTTTCGACTCGAAATTAGAATTTAAATTTTGCCTACGCGGGGACTTTTTGGTTTTTTTTACCCGCAGTGGCTCCTTGTGCGCGTGCTCGGGGTGAGAGTGAGGGTGGGGCTTGTGAAGTTCGCGCACGCGTGTATTTCCAGTCATCCAATCGTTGTGGTCGTTTATGCTGAAGCTTGGGTTGTACTTCATGAAGTTGTAGCACTCTGCCCGCGCACGCTGTCCCTTGATTGGTCGACCGAACTTGTTGAACCCGAGGTACTTCGTTGGGTCCACGGCGCTGCGGTACCGCAGGTAAGGCCCGTTGTAGGTCTCGTAGAATTGACACATTGCGTCACGTTGTTTCTTAGGCTAAAAAATAAAGAAAAAAATTAATTCTTAGAGGGTTTTTTTATTTGCAGTCACCCAAAATACGCTTAACTTTTTTGACCTCTACAAAAATGGCCATATCTCAGAAACAGTTCGAGATATCGATTCAGACCAAAGAATCGAAGTTGTAGGGCTTAAAATTTTCTAAAGGCTTTATTCTTTGGTCCTAATCGATATCTCGCATTCTCTTCAAGATATCGCTGATTTTGAAACGGGTCAAAATACGCACGCGCTAAATGACGTTCTGACCATCAAAAAGTGTCGATAAAGAAAGAATCTTACCAAAGCAATGGGTTTCCAGCGTTTATTGAAGCAAATAAACCGTTGAGATTTTTCAGCGAAGATGTACAACTTCCTACTAAAGTCGTCTGATTGCGTCGTAAGTTTTTCTGCAACAAACAGGAATTTAATCAATAAATAAAAAAGGATAATTTTTAGTGAGTGTTTTTGAGGCCAGGAATTCGGTAAATATTAAATATTAATATATTTCGACCCGGAAGTGTCCGTTAGCTAGCCGTGGTAATAAGTGCGAATGGTGTGTTGCCAGTGATTCTGAGAAAACGATATTATATTTTATGGCGTTCGAGGATAAAAGTTTTAAGTACGAGCAGACACTGGCACTTGTACTATACCTGGGTTCTGTTCTTACTACCATGTGCTAATGAAGGAGACACTGGGACTGTGTACTTAACTATTTAACACTCATCTCAAGACCTTTTTACTCTCTCATTTTTAGCTCCGGCTTTTTAGTCAAGTGTCCTATACTACTATTTTTCAGGTACGGTTCATAGAAATTCATCTTTGTTCCTCCGATCGAGTAAGTTTTTAATTTTACATTTTTTTTATTTTTACTCCAAATCGCTAGAATTAAAAAACTATTTGTCTTTGAGAAATTTTTTAAGAGACAAAATTTCCTTTTAAACTATGCTTTAAAAAATGGAATTATTTAGTAAATAATTCGTGTAATTGCAAAATCAAAGCAAAAAGTCGGAATTTCTAAAAATGAAAATGCAAAATAAATTAACTTTAAAGTTAAAACAGACAGGCTGAAATGTATGACGCGATAATCACTGCTCGCAACACACTAGATTAATTAAATTTCATCATACAGGATAATTTTTCCTGACCGGTATCAAAGTATAAAGCATGACGTTTTATCTTCAGTCGGTAACTCAATTAAAAAAAGGTTAGCTTCTGATTGATTGCAATAATCTGAGCGGATAACCTCGACTTACTATAAAGGAGAATTACACTTTACGATTTGATTGATATATACGGAAGAACGCCCTAGTAAGGCGCCAACTTAAATTATCTGTTTATTCAAAGGCTAATTTTGATTAAACTTTTTATTTAACCTCGATCTTACTCATTTATATTAAACGTTACGTTGGATTAAGCGAAAGCGTGATCCTTTAAAGGTGCCGCTGGTTCACGCTAACCAGTCGGGTATTATCAGCGCTACGGAGGGCGGACAGCTTATTTTCTTTCTCGAGTACTTTACTCATTATTATTATTTTTATTATTATTCCATTATTGAGGAATGTACTGTTTTATTTGATCTTATTTTTGCGATAACTGGGTAATTTTAAGAATTTACTAAATCAAATACGGCAATGTTGGAAAGAAAATTTAATTTGCTAGAACTTTGATCTTCTATTTAATTTTTATAACACTGATAGTTTCCGAGTTATCGCCACTTTCATAAATAATAAAATTCAAAGGAAAAAATCCGAAAAAACGCCAGTTTTTTTCTAATTTTTGCGGTAACTCAGCGAGTTATCGTGATAACTCCATTAAATTCAGCAGTTATCAAAAGGAAATTTAATTTTCTATCATTTTTGATTCACGTGAAATTGCTCTAGTACCAATAGTTATCAGGTTATCGCCACTTTTATAAGTAAGAAAATGAGAAAAACCGCTAAAATACCAGTTTTTCTCCAATTTTCGTGATAACTCAGCTAATTATCACGATAACTCTATTTGTTATGAATCTATCAGAAAGTAAATTTTATCCTCTATATATTTTGTCATTTATTAAATTTCGATAACACTAATAGTTATCGAGTTATCGGCACTTTTGTAAGTTGAAAAATGTAAAAAAACGCAAAAATGCCTGTTTTTCTCTAATTTTCGCGATAACTCGGCTAATTATCATGATAACCCCAAAAATGTATCTCTAATTGATAGGAAATTTAATTTTCTATAACTTTTGTCAAATAATAAATTTTTCTAAACCCAATATTTTTGGAGTTATCACGACTTTTTCCCTCCGAATCCCAAAAAAACTAAAAACCCTCCTTTGAAAAGTAAAAAAACCTTCTATAAAACATATTACACATGACCCGGGCATAAGATCACGAGTCATAATAGCCCCTCCCAAACCTATTACGGATAATCTTAGCTTAAAGATTACAACGGCCGTTTTGATTAAAATTGGCTTTTAATTCATTTGCGGTCTTACTCTCTAATCATCTTCTTCCGCGGCGGACCTTTTACCCCAAAAACAACTGCCCGATTAACCCTACCCCCTCTCCTCTCTCTCTACCACCTGAATTTTACCGACGAACAAAGATTAAAATAATAATAAACTTGTCACTTATAAATTAAAAGATTGCCTTGAGCAACTCATGCATTAATTTGCAATAACATATTTATATTTATTTTTATTTAATTAATATAGCTTTGCGTTACTTACGATAGGGGGCATTATCTTGGTCGCGCGCAGATGCTTTGACATTTCGGCCAATCACTGTAATGTTCCCGCTGCTGCAAGTCGAGTAGAGACTCACGGAGCGCACCATTGCCGGCACCGCCCCGCACATCACCACCTTAAATAATTTTATTTATTAGGAATTTTGCAATTTTTTACCTATTAAAATTTTTTTTTTGATACTTACCATCAGTAGGCACAAAATCTTCGCTAAGACGGCAAGCTGTGGTAACCTGGAACCATAATAATAATAATTACAGTGTCATTTCATGACCAAAATTTAGAAGTTCGATTTTGGGCGCCATTTTTGGGAAAACTGTAGAAGTTAAGGAAAACTGATGGAAATTTTTGTGTAGGAAATTTTATTTCCTACCAAAAAGGTCCTTAGGAGTTTTCCGCTAAGTCCGATATTTTCCGAGAAAACGCAAGTTTAGTAATGGGCAGCAAAAAGCTGCGGGAAAACTCCTATTTTAGATTCTGGGAAAACTGTAGGAGATATCGGAAAATTCCTGATAACTTTTTTGTAGGAAAATAAATTTCCTACTTATTAGGTTTCTTTAGGTTTTTTCCTAAGTCTCATATTTTCCGAGATAGGGCCGAGTAAACGCTGGCCCTTTTTTTTTAATTAGGAATTTTTATTTAAATTTATAAAAATAATAATAATAATAAATAGAGAAATTGTAACGGTTATACAATTTGTCATTGTACTGCGGTTTCAAGCAAGTTACTGTGGTTAGCTAGTGTACTTGCGTAATTACAAGTCTTGTGTTACCACAGGACATTATTTTTAAGATTTATTTGTTTAACAAGTGTGCTAAAACCGGCGCGATTTCACGCTGTTTTACTAGAATAATTGAACATCTTGAGATGCCATTAAAAAGTGCAATTAATTTCCTACAATTTTTGTCTCCTATAAAATTTTTCTAGGACTGATAACTTCCGAGTTATCGGCAATTAAACAATAATTTTTTAAAAAAATGAATCAAGTCTAAAATGTTGGGCAGAAAAAAAATCGTAAGGATCAGCAGGCGTGGCGTTCTCACCGATTATCATATAAACCCGATCTAAAGAAATAATCGCCCTATAATTTCCGTAAGCATTTCAATAAATTAAACCGATTTGGTAGAGAGAAAGAAAAAAATAAAAAAGGGAAGAATTGTGAGTAATTAATTTAAAATTAAAAAATGAAAAATGTTTGTCGGTGCGCAATTAAATATCGTAACCCGAGTATGTGCACATATAAACGTCTTTGCGCATTACAATTTGATGCGTGTCGGCTGTACCGAGTAGAGCTTACTTGTGATTAATCTCCGGTAAAAGAGAAACATACAGAAGTTGTTATACAACCGATTTATTTCTCATCTCGGGTTATTATTTATTTATTATTTTATTTTCTAGCTAAGGTACGCCTACGAGATTTCACGCAATTCATTATCAATTACCGATCTTACAGTTTTTTTTTTTTTTTTTTTTTTTTCTACCACAGGTGACATGTAAAGAGGGATCTATTTGAAAAAAATCAGGGTCGTAATCTCGGTAATTTTCAATTTTTTTTTCTCATTTTTGTTAAAATTGAGTTGTCACTTTTTTAAAGCCGATACCTCGATAACTATTAGTGTTATCAAAATTCAACAAGAGACTTAATTTATAGAAAATTAAATTTCCTTCCAAATGGTTTGATGATAATAGAGTTATCATGATAATTAGTCGAGTTATCGCGAAAATTTGAAAAAAACTGGCATTTTTGCAGTTTTTTACATTTTTCTACTTATACAAGTGGCGATAACCTGATAAATATTGGTCCTAGGTCAATTTTAAAAGAATAAAAAATTGTAGAAAATTAAATTTCCTTTCGATAACTGCTATATTTAATAGAGTTATCATGATAATTAGCTGAGTTATCGCAAAAATTGGAGAAAAACTGGAATCTAATTATCACAAATACAATTACTCTATCGAAAAATTTCAATTATATTACTCAATTTTCTCTAAAAAATTCTTACAAAACTTCTTTAGAGTTATCACACTTTAAACTGCCCATAAATTTTCCCGCCTCTCAACCTTTCAATCCCATTAAAAAAAAAAAAAATCTAAATTTATCTCTGAAATTTTCACAGAATCCATAACCATAAAATAAAAAATCTAAAACTTTCTCATAAATTAATTCAAATTATAAAATTTATAAAATTGCGTAAAGTTTGACGCAACAAAAATTAGAATTTAAAATTCCTGTCTTGTCTTTATTAGCGGCACGCGTCACTTTTATGATCCACTGAGCAACACTCACCCATTAAAATTCATGACATTGTCGGGGAAAATTTTATAAAATAATTTCACTGGCAATTTTTAATTAATAAAAAAAATAAAATAAAATATTATAAAATTACGAGAGCAAAGATGCGACGTCCCGAAAAATCCCGGGCGTACTGATCAGCTGGTAAGAGAATGAGATGAGGTCACTGTTTTATGTCACCCCGTGTCACACGTGGGGACTTTTATTGACGGGTTGCAAGTGGGGATTGCGGTTTGCTGTTGCGGTAGGATTCACTTGAGCTTAAAATATTTTTTTGCTGACGCGATTTCCTGAAAAAAAAAAAAAAAAAAAAAAAAAATTTTTTTTTTTTTATTTAGATGACGGCATCATCAAGTGTCCTCAGAATTCTAGGCAAGTGCCCGAATGCTAGACTATGAAGTCGCCACGCGACAGTTTTTTTCTTAAAGTCGCGACTTTACTCCCGTTCGTGTCTGCACTCGTGGGTTAAAAAGGGAATTTTTAAGTTTTTTTAATTCTTGGACGCCAGATAAAAATTTTAAGGTATAGAAAATTAAATTTCCTACCTAATAGTACTGTAATTGATAAATTTATCATGATAATTAAGCGAGTTATCGCTAAAATTAGAAAAAAAAGCATTTTTGCGGTTTTTCACATTTAGTCGCTTGCAAAAGTGACGATAACTTGATAACTATTGATCCTAGAGATATTTAATAAGACACAAAAATTGTAGCCAATTAAATTTCCTTTAGATAACTGCTATTTTAATAGAGTTATCGTGATAATTAAGCGAGTTATCACGAAAATTTGAGAAAAACTGCCATTTTAGCTGTTTTTTACATTTTTTCTCTCATAAAAGTACCGATAACTCGATAACTATCGGTCCTAAAAAAATTTAATAAGACATAATAATTGTAGCCAATGAAATTTCCTTCAGATTTATACCATAAGCGCTTCAATTATTATTATAATAACCTTAGTTATCACAAAAAACAAACTGAAACTACAATAATTTTGATCCCGTCAGCTATTTTGACTCCTTTTATCGGATAATCCGTAATGGATATTGGATAAATTTTCTTATTCCATCAATCTGACTCTCACTCTCGGTCTAGCATAAAGCTGAAAATCAAAATCCAGTAAAAACGATACTCAATAACAAGGCGAAGAGAGTGAAAGATGAGATTAAAAGGCCGCCGATGAATCATCTGTCTGGATTATATTTTAGTTGTGTTCCTAGTCCAGTCAGTCCAGTTCAGTCCAGTGTTAACATTATACATAATACACATGATACATGATAAGTGTGTATGTAGTGCTCTATTTTTTGGTAAGCAAACTGGGGATTACGGGTTCGACGACACTAAAACCTCTTAGAAATATAACCTCGAGAGAGCAAGCCCATTAGATCCTGCGGGTTCACTTGATATTTTTAAGTCTACACTCTAAATAAACCATTTTTTTTTTTTTTTACTTCGAACTCGGCTACTACAAATTCGCCTGGTAAGTACTGGACAAAGTTATCGAAAAACGTGAGATTACATTGTTTTTAAACGATCACGTACTAGTTATGGAATTTTTATTCTCAAATGTTACTTTTTCTAAGATTCTAGTTTTTAGTACGAGATTTCTCGATAATTTCTTTTAGATAATCTATTCGAAAGAAAATATTATATTCTACAACTTTTGTCTCATATTAAATTTTATTAGGACTAATAGTTATCAAGTTATCACAATTACAAGAAACAATTTATTTAATAATGAAATTATCCCGCGAATAAATTAATAAAATAACGTAATAACCTAAATGAACATGCAACATGACACATGCATCGTGACTGACACATCAGGACATTAATTAGGCCACCGGTGATTTTGGTGACTAATTTCACCAAAACTATTAACAAAATAATAAAGAATAATTAATGTGACAAATAAAATAAAAAAAGAGAAAAAAAAAATGAGTCATTGCTAATTAGATAAATAATAATTTTAAAAAAGTACTTTATCTTTGATAATTTAAGCCGGCGACAGGTTTCGATTGACGACAACTTGATGAGGCGCCTCGTCTCGACACTCATCTTCAGACTATTAAATACTAATAAATAAAGTTACTGAACAAAATTATTATTTTATTTCACAATAAATTACGCATTTAATCTAAACAATTATTTTCTAATGAATTATTTATTTATTTATTGACATTTTGTGGCCGTTTTTTATCTTCCTCCCACCGCGGTCAAGGGCTTAGATTCTCTAGTCAATTCCCATTTCAATAAACTATTTATAGAGTCGATTTATTTAATATACTTTTCCGAAATAACAAGTTTTAGTTTTACTTCAAAAAAATTTATTATTTATTTATTTTAATTTTAAATTGTAACTTTTTAAATATTGAGTTTATGGAAATTTTATAAGAAACATAAATTGTAGGAAATTTAATTTCCTTTTCAATGGTACTATATTCAATTTAATTTTCATTATAGTTATGCGAGTTATCGCAAAAATTAGAGAAAAACTGGCATTTTAGCAGTTTTTAAAATTTTTCCACTAATAAAAGTACCGATAACTCGATAACTATTAGAGTTATCAAAATTTAATAAGAGACAAAATTTGTAGACAATAAAATTTTCTTTCAAATAGTTCAATAATATTAAAATTATCATGATAATGAGCCGAGTTATCGCGAAAATTTGAGAAAAACTGGCATTTTAGCAGTTTTTTGCATTTTTCCATTTATAAAAGTGCCGATAACTTGATAACTATCAGTGTTATCAAAATTTATTAAGAGACAAAATTTGTAGACAATAAAATTTTCTTTCAAATAGTTCAATAATATTAAAATTATCATGATAATGAGCCGAGTTATCGCGAAAATTTGAGAAAAACTGGCATTTTAGCATATTTTTTTTTTCAAATAAAAGTCGCAACAACTCGATAACTATCGACTCTAGATAATTTTTTAATGAACTATAAGTTGTAAAAAATAAAATTCCCTTTCCAGTGACCTCCCATGACGCCTATTTATATGAGATACGGCTTGTGATATCGAAAAAAACAGTTATCAGCAATAAAAACTAAACCTACAGCGAGTTAATCAATAAGATTGACGCGTAAAAAGTAAAGCAAACTGATAAGTTATGATAAAAGATAAGCCCTTATTTGGGTCAATGAATTTTTTTTATTCAGATTATTGGAATTATTATCATTATTATTATTATTTTAGGTATGAATTAGGAATCAATACTCCGAAGCGGGTTCACCGGGTGAGGATAAAAAAGGTTCTAAAGAAAAAAAAAAGTAAAAAAAAAAAAACGTTGAATCAATTGGTATCGATTTTGTTTATTTTTGGCCATGGGTTCGATGTCTGCCAGGAATCTTGTTTAGTCTCGAGTTTATCCAAAGCCTCTCCCCGAATAATCATTATAATTATAATTATAATGATAATAATATTGCAGACAGAGACTACTTCGGGATTTTGTGTGGTTTCGCCATCGGATTTCGTATGACTAATTTCTGAGTCACGTCTTTCCGTCATTTCCGGGAGCATTAATTGGGAGTCTAGACTAAGGCGCTGTGGAAATTTGTTTTCGGTGGTAAATTGCTCGGAAAATTCTCCGGGTTAACCGTCAATCGGGGTGAGATATTTTTATTGAAGCTGAAGAAGGATGGGGAGGCTCTTGGAGAAAGTGAATAAAAAATTTCAAGTTGATTTGATGCTTAGTTTAGCCGTAAGAGCAAAAAATGTAAGTTTTCTAAGATGAAATTTTGATTTTTGGACTTCTTGAATTTTTTGGGCGGTCAAAATTTTATTGTAGGTCAAATTGCGTTCTAAGGTTGTTGTTGGGTACTTTAAGAAGGATATATACAAAATTTGAAGTCAATCTGATGGGTAGTTTGGTCATAGGAATCAAAAATATAAATTTTCTAAAATCCTCCCACTACTTTCTTATAAAAACTTGGATAAAAAACATAATTTGTTGAATTTCTCTAATGAAAACAAACTCTAATAATATAGATCTTTGTTAGTTAATCAAGTGCTCCGGCTAATTCGATTATAATCAATCCCTCGGGGTAAAAAATGAGAGTTTGGAGTAGATATAGATATATGCTTGACACCGGCAATCAATTACTTCCTAAATGCTACATGTCACTGTTCTCCAGTGAATTATGACCTCCGTGACCCATAACCTGCTAATTGTGATGTACTTGTCCGAACGGTAATTACAGTCGTTGAATATTCAACGTCTCAATTTTTGCACTTACTTTTCATATTTTTCGATAAAAAATTCTTACCCACTAAAAATAATTGTAAAAAGGGTCTATAAATATTTTTACGAGGTTATTTAAAATAAAATAAAATAAAATAAAATGGAAGCTCTTATTTTGAAGAACCGAGTTTTCATGGATCCTTTTAGTGCGTCTTTATCATTGCACATATACATATATATATATATAACATATGTATGTACGTATGTGTATTTTGTAACACACACCGGGTGGACGTCGGACGGCGGAAACGAAAACGCGCGATAAAACAAAGTTACGATCGTGTCCAGAAGCACCGAGAAAATACCCTAAGGTGCTGGCAAGAATCGATCGATATCGCGGATTAATTGCTTTACCGTCACGGCATAATTACTTTTCAGTCATTAAATCAATATTTTTTTTCGACTCAACTCAGAGATTGCTAGTAGCCCAATGAAATTTATTCAAAGATCATCGACCGGGATTTTTTTGATCAAATCATTTTCGAATTTCTATCCACACACACGGTGTTGATTAATAGAGTTTAATTGGAGTAGACACGAATGAGTAATAACCACAGAGATGGCTAATCTGGGTTATAAACATGTGTTGTATGAAGGTGATATCAGATATCCTCTATTGCATGTGATATACATAATCTAACCATAACCTCGATTTTTTATCTCACAGAAATCATACAGACGTTACTTTCTTAATTTTTGTTCGTATGTGACTTAATATGGTTCATATATGATCACAAATGATCTTATGTGCTCCATAATAGTCATTTAATATATGATTTAACTACCAAAAAAAATAAAATCTTACGCCACTGAGTTATCGATGACTTACAAAATTCATATGTTTGCGATGACCGTTAAAATTCCCACGTTACAATCGAAATACAAACATTGTTTATTTAATCCTCATCCTATTTATTTACCGGATTCCCTTCGTTCAACTCATCACTATTATTATAATTATCATCTAAGCCACACAATAAATAATTTATTTAAAATATATTTATCGTAGCTCAGCTAGCCTTGGACAAACGATTAATAATATGCACGGCCACGTGTATCTCTCTCTCTCTCTTTGAGTCAACATATAGACCGCGAATTCCTCGGTGGTTACTAATAGGTACAAATAACAAATAACGCCAACAATTATTAGAATAAACACCGCAGTAGGCAAACTAATCATCTTAATCACCTTGTGCTAATTCCCGATCTGACGTCCTAAAAAATTAAAAAAAAATCCTCCCCCTTTTGGTCCACGTATCCCACTAATTATCCGGCTATTTGTTTCCTACGGATGCGTTACGGTTAATAAATTTATTTGTTAATTAATTACATTTTATATTTATCAAGGGTGGTCAAAAATCACCGACCGAATTAATATTACCGCGGTTAATTAGCGCAAGCATGAGGTTTCATGCATGAATAATTATCAGCGGTTCCTGTGGTCGCCGATTCACCTTTATAGTCATTTTAATAACAAGGTTTATACTTTTGCAACCGTTATTTGTGTTAATTAACTGCTTTAATATATGGATGATTATTTCAAGACTAATTTGCGTCTTAGACAATTTACATTTTTGGTTCCTATGACCAAACTATCCCTTAGATTGACTTCAAATTTTGTATACACTCTTCTCGAGGTACCTTACAACACCCTTTGAAGGCATTTTGACCTACGATAACATTTTTACATCCTCCCCCACCCCAGAACAATTAAAAAGCTCAAATCTTTAATTTGGGTCTTGACCACTCACATTTTTTGTTCCCACGGCTGAACTAAGCTTCAGATCAATTTCAAATTTAACATATATCCTCTTTAAGACACCTTACAATACCCTTTGAGCGCATTTTGACCTAAAATAAAATTGTCACCACCCCGGCGTCCAAAATTATGTCCCAAAAAATCCTAAAGTCTTCAATGAAAAGTCCGCAAAAAACAAAAAGGATTTTTATAATCATGTTTGCTCACTCTGGCCGTATATCACCCGTTTATCTCGACCATTAAGCTGCTCAGCGGTGCAATATGCATGAGTGTATGCACGTCGGATGAAAAAAGAGGGTAAGTACGTAATGAAAAAACCGTTCGATCGTAAATAATTCAAAGAAATGAGACTAAATTATTAAATAATAACATACAATTTTGTTTCTTGATACCGACTAAATATTCAATTAAATTCTTAACTCTGTGATTATTGGGTCAGTTATTTATTATTATGATGGGCTATGAAGAAACTGAATAAGCTTACACTAATAAAAGTGAGAGTGAGTAAGAGTTTTATGGCCTAAGGAAAATTTATTATCCACTAATTGTTTATTCCCGAGGAAATAACACGGTATTAGTCGATCCTGTTCGAGGAATTACTTATCAATTATCAATTATCGATTCTATTACTTTCAACTTTGATTTGCAGAGAAGGGGGATTAATATCTCAACATTCGAAAGAATTGAGCACAAAAGAGAGTTCCTGGAAGTGAATTTAACCAGTCGATCGATACCAAAAAAAGCAAGTCAAATGTCATCGATAACCATCCACTATTTCGCTAACAATTGGCTTGCTATCGTTTCGGAAGGAAGGAGGGTCGGAGGAGTAGATGGTAGTTACCAGCTGATTGCATTGTAGCGTTTTCACCAAAGGTACGACGAACTCGCTCATGAATTGTTGAAGGGTCGACGTCACGTCGATACCGGGTATAACGTCGGCCTACTCTAAGTTTTCTTACATCGTAATATTATTAGTATTACCATTTAACAATAGTCATTTTAGTTTTATTTATTTATTATTATCATGAAACTTCTTTTTTCTATCAATTTAATTTTTACATCAACTAAAATAGAAAAACTCCCTACCTCTAAACTCAAAACATACATAATCCAAAGTTCAATACCCGACTGTTATATCAAAAATTTATATCAATATCCATGGTCCAGTGACAAAACAACACCCAAAAATCCTTGACAACTCAGCGGAATAAAGTTTTCCCTGGTTTTACAGCTAAAGCTAGCGTGTTTGTCCGATCAGCTCCTCCCCTTTCTTCTCCTCCTCCTCATTCCTTTTTTTCTTTCTCCCTCAGTGTTATCCATACTGAGTGTGGTTGAGAATGTGGAGGTGGAAAAGGAAACGGGGAAAAGTTTATTTGAACTATCGCGATTCGGCAGACTCTAGACTCTAGACACTAGACTGTAGACAGTAGACAGTAGACAACTACTGGAAACTACTCCTGTTATAGTTATAGTTACAGTTATAGTCAATCTATCTATAGATAAACCAGTCAAACTCGAGTAGTTCTAGTGAACAGTTGTTATGGAGGTTCGCTGCTATTTGTAAACAGCTATCTACGCAATGTGCAATGTCCTATAATAGAGAATTGTTACACGTACCCATCTTTTATGTCCTTTTATAAACAACTAAGTTACCATTTGTCCTCTTTATGTTCAAAATTGAGGTGGAAGCATTTTAACTTTCACGCTTCTAACATATTTACAAGATAACTCAAGCTTACAAGCTCAATTCGTCCCAATAAGAAAGAAAAATTCCCTAGATTGGAGATTTATTTAAGATATCTACGACCCATCACATCAACGATGAATTTACCAGGTTCTAGTGTTCCGATTTCATTAAAACTTAATTTACAGCTTCCTTAGAGGTCCTCAAAATCACTCCTGGAGTTGGCAAAAAATCTGCTGAGTGGTTTCCAAAAAGAACACCAGCGACCAGGTAATGGTTGAAAACCCTGATACTTACATTTATCGCGATTTCTGACGAACTAATCATCTGATTGACTTGAAATTAAAATTGTACTTTCCTTAATATCCCCAAAAAGTACCCTCTAAATTGCAAAAATATTGAACCAGCCGTTTCCAAAAAGAAGACCAGCTTCTGAAGAGCTCTGAAGCTAACATCCGCGAAATTTCAGTTTTTCGAGGATTTCTCGGGAACTGACTGTCGGATTGGGTTGAAATTTAGTGTGTAAGAGGAAGATAACCCTAGGGTGGCTTCTAAATTTTATAGATCTCTTCTTTAGCACCCAAAAAAAAATCTCTAAAGATTTGGAACGAATCGAACGAGTAGCTTTTGAGATGTTGTAAGCTACTTAAGAGCAGGTTCAATTAAAAAGTCAATCAGCGGTCGTTTTTTTGCTGTCATAATAATTTCTCGGTGTTACACCTTTAAGAAGACGATCAACACCCGACACCCGGTGTGGAATCCGGCGTGGGAAATTTGAAGATCGATCGATCAATCTTTGGTTAACGAGTTGTTGCCGGTCGACGGTTGTAAGCTGCCGTGTACTACATAGTATTTAAATTAAAAACTCATCATATCATCTTGTGACTGGTGACTGGCGACTGGCAACATGACATCTAGTTAAGTCATAGGAGTTTTAATGTTGAATCATAAAGTTTGTATTTTGTTCTGTGTCCGGGTGGGTAAGATGAAAAAAAAAACAGGCTTGTCATCAGTCATGTCACGGCTATCATGTTTAGATCAATTTATTATTTAACGTCTGATGTTATGGGTGATAACGATCCTGATGCCCTGATGTGATGGTGACGACATTACCATACATATTATTTTTTTTTTTTTGATCATGAGTGTGTGAGTGTGGGTAAAATTAATATAAAATAATTATAAATATCTTGGATCGGCAAGGTGATACCTGTTTTTTTAAACTGTCGTCTTAAACGCAACTTGGTAAGCTGTTACAAGTTACAACGAAAGATTTTTATCACTTTTTGTCAGTAATATTATACGGATTTTTATGTATTTATGTATGTGGGTTTGTTGATGTGAGGTTTTATGAGTTACCAAGCTTGTAAGTGATCAATTTCTCAGCAAAAGTGGTGAAGTGTGAGAAAATTAAAGGGAAAAGTCTTCAGTCATGCAGAAGAAATTTATAATTACTACTTTAGCGACTGTATCTCCTAAAATATTAGGAATAGACCCCTGGTATAGTAACATTTTTTGTAGGAAATTTCCTAAGCTACAATTTTTAATTCTTATGAATTTTTCCTAAAATCAATATTTTAGGAGTTATGGCCATTTTTAAAGCTCCTGGGTAATTATTTTTTATTTAATTTAAAAATTTTTTTCTCATAATAATTACAATAATAATAATAATTGTATACAATAAAGTACGTTGACGTAATAGGGTTCGAAGTACGACAAATAACCGTGAAGGTAATTCAACGCCCAGCGTATCGCCAGTAAAGCGTCTTGAGAAATAATCATGACCCAAGTACTTTTTCGCTACGTCGTATTCGCAAAACATATATATATGTATGTATATACATATATATGTACAATATACAATATATCCGGGGGGACTAACGCGAGAAAAGTTAATACACCATACACCATAGTACACTCTTAGCCGGCAAAAAATGGTAGGGAGGATAAAGGGGTGGGAAACAAAGCAAACATTTGCTCTTAGTCTTTAGTTTTGCGATAGTGTTATTGTAAATCAACAATAACACATACATACTTGTATATTTATATACTTCATACGTGCTCATGTTGATTTCATATAAATCTAGACGACCACTTTCATGTTACGACCCGTTAAAATTCATTAAATTAAAAATTTTTTCTTAAAATTCCCCATAAAAATTCACAAAATTCCCCATAAAAATTTTACTATAAATTTAGCATAATTCCTCTTAAATTTCATTCCTAAATTCCTATTAAAAATTCCCCATAAAAATTCTTAAAATTTCCCCTAAGAAAATTTTGAAATAAATTTTTTTAAAATTCCTACAAAATTTTAAATCTCCTAAAATTCTTTATAAAATTTTTCTATAAAAATTAAAAAAGTCACCATAAGATTTCTCAAAATTCCCCATAAAAATCTAAAAAATTCACGATAAAAACTCTTCAAAAATTTCATAAGATTTCTTACACAAATTTTTAAAAAATTTCCCATAAAATTCTAAAAATTCTCCAAAATTTTTCATAAAAATTTCCAAAATTCTCTAGAGCAAATAAATGACATTACTTGCATTAGATGAGAATGTTAACCATTTAAAAGACATATATTAACATGAATACACATAAGAAATAAATCGTCCACCGAAGATAGCAGTAATGGATTTTCGATTAACGACCAGTTGTCGTTTATAAACTGTTTCATTAGTTTCTGCCGACAAACACACTCATTATTTATTATTATTATCATTATCATCATAAGTTCTGACCTTCTCTTATTACTCAACTTTCATTTCAAAATTACATGCACCGACCGCAATAACAACAACAATAATAATATTCAAACATTTCTTGTCACAATTCCTCCCTCTAAAATTAAAAAAAAATTAAAGGAATTCCGACAATAATCACGGAAGTTACACTTAAAAAAAATAATTTTTGTAAATAAAAATAAAACTAAACAGCAAGAATCGCAGCCGATGATTTATCAATCTTATCTCAGTTTATGACTCCCAGGACATTGATCTCTTTGTTGTTAAAAAAAATCATACTATCAATAAAATCTTTTTTTTTTTTATTTATTATTTATTAATATACTATTGTTATAATTGCTAATAATTACCCAGTTAATTTTGTTTCTATTTTTTTTGTTCTGATTAATAAATTCCGGTTTTATCTTCCGATAAAGAAATACTTTAGATAAAAGTCACAATAAATAATTTACTTGCTAAATTTATAATTGCTATAACTTCCGTTCTAACGGTCCAACTTGCCCCTAATTTTATTAAAATGTCCAAAGGATAGTTACACAAGACCCCATAAAATTTCAAGAAAATCGACCAATTAGTTTTAAAGTTACAGACAATTTAAAATTTTTAGATTTTCCAAATCGCGGAAAATCCGGGAAATTTGATTTTTGCTTAAAAAAGCTCCAAAAATTGGAAAATTAAAGCGCAAAAATTTTTTACCAACTCTTGAGGGTCTGCACTTTGATCCTTTGACGGGAAAAAATTTTTAAAAAATTTTAAGGGGCTGGTAATGAAAGGAGAAAATAAATTTAAGGGGAAGTTATATCGCAACGGATTTTTTTTTTCGAGGGTAGGTATTAATACAACGTATTTCGCTGATTTGAGACGCCGCGGGGGTCGCGGGTGAGAAAATCCGTTTGTATATGATGGTTATTATGATCACCTTGCCTGAACAAAGAATAATAGTTTCACGGTGTATAAAAATATATATTTAGAAGGAAAAATATCAGTTATTTATTTGGACAATAATGACGCGGCGTTAAATAATATTTATTGATTTTTTCTTTGTGTTAATGTGCCGATGACGGGTGAAAATATTCTTTTTTCGGGTTATTAAATAGAATTAGAAATTCACAGCTGGGAGTTTTTGGTAATCTGTTCTACGAATCGGAAATAGATTTTTCGGATAAAAATGACAACATTGTAATTTGAAGATGGAAATTTTGAATTTTGAATTTTGAGAGATTATGACTAAAATATTGAAGATAGACCCCTAAAATAGTAACATTTTTTGTAGGAAATTTCCTAAGCTACAATTTTGAACTCTTATGAATTTTTCCTAAAATCAATATTTTAGGAGTTATGGCTATTTTTACAGTTCCTAAGCAATGATTTGTTGCGCATATATTAAAAAAAAAAAACCGCACTAAAACTGAATTGGGGGGAAATCAATTTATAATAATGAGTTATTGATAAAAATAATTATAATGACAATGGTAAACCCATAGAAGAGGTTTTTAAAAATTTCCCTGGGGTGCAAGAAATCCGCGGTATAAGCCTGTCTGACATCAATTCCCAGGCACTTTATACCGCTTGTACATCGTAAATATAATAAGGGGTGTAATTGGAGAGGGATGAATGTCCGAGGGTGAAAAAACACGCATTCGCTGTCAGGGAGCGAATAATTTAAGCCCCGACCCTTCCTCTACTTTACATAACTATTTTAAGCTTCAATTTCTGTTATTTTTTAAATTCTTTTTTCGTTTTACAAGTCCTACAACCCGACCGATTGATTTGAAATGTTATAGGAGTCTTCGGGATAAAAAACAGCATCGATTGCCACCAATACGATCAAAATCGGTTGATTAGTTCCTGAGTTATCGCTAAAAAAAACTGGATCAAGAAAATTTGTAGAAAGTTTTCTTCGACCAGTAACTTTTCGCTGTAACTTCAAAACTACTGGACCGATTTTTTTGAAATTTAATAGGAGTCTTAAGGGTGGATAACAACGTCGATTGCCACCAACCGGATCAAAATCAGTTGATAACTCCAAAAGTTATCGTGATTTCCCCAAAAAAAATTTTCTTCGGAAAATTTTTGATCCTAAAAAAAAAAAAAAATAAACTCACGTGTTTAAAGTGAGACGCATCCAGGCGCGTTGCGTCAGCAGCGTCGACGCATTGCGTCGGGCTGGCCTTCTTCAGCTTTTCAAAATGCTCATCCACGAATCGACCCGCGGCATCCACACCGATAAATTATCCTTATTGTTATCAATTATCCTAAATTTTTTTTTTCTAATTTTTTTTTTTTTTTTTTACCTTTTTTTTTTAATTTTTTTTTTTTTTTTTTTAACTCAAATCTTCAATTCTCTTCTGTTTTTATTATCGTCACCCATATCCGCCCCCGACTGATCATTTTCCACTTATCATATCAACCACATACATATATATATATATATAATTTACAATCTCCACATATATAAATATACCAATATATAAATATACATATACATTTGTCACACCTTTAATCCACCATAACTCACATTAAAAAAATTTTTCAAAAAAAAAAAAAAAAAATTTCACACACAATTAACACAAAAAAAAAAATTTTTTTTTTTCAAAATTTTTTTTGCACCCCCCTAATCCATTTGGGAAATTTTTTCCAAACTTTTCACTCGAAAAAAAAAAGTCAGCGGCAGAACAAATCTAGCAGAAGCATATACGCGTGAGTCAGCCCCACTAGTGTTCTCGTTTACCTGCCGGGCGTCGATTGTGCCTGCTTAGAGAATAGCCCCCACTCGGCGGCTCGACAACCCCCTCTACGGCTCTCACGTCGTATCGTATCGCACGAGGCACGTACGGCCCCCCCACTTCTTTACTCGCTACTCAGATTCTTACAACTCACAGCCGAGTTTCTCTGTCTAACACTTACTTACTTACTTACTTACTTACTTACTTAGATATGTTGCGGGTCTACGGTGATAGTGTGTAGTGAATGTTGAGAATAACATATATGAAGCCTCGAGGTATGTGTATGAGGATATTATCCACGCGTGGAAGTTGAACTGTTAAACGGTTGCTGTTGGAAGACGCGTGCCGGAAAATTTTTATGTGATCATACGATCATATGTGATTATTATGATCATGTGACCATTTGTAATCATATATGACCATATCTGGTCATTATGGTCAGTATTTTTATAAAAATATATGTGATCAGTGATCATATGTGACCATATATGACCATGTGACCATTTGTGATCATATATGACCATTTATAATCAGAATTCTTGTTTAAATGTCTGTTATCATTAATCATATGTGATCATTTGTGGTCATGTGACCATTTTTGATCATATATGGTCATTATGATCAGTATTTCTATGAAAATGTATCTGATCAGTGATCATATATGATCATGTGACCATATATGATCAGTTTTCCTATATAAAAATATTTTATTAGTAATCGATATGATCACATGTGACCATTTATGATCATGTGACCATTTGTGATCATATGTGACCATTTATGATCATATGTAATCATTCTGTATAAGTAGTTGTACGTAAAAAGATGTTATTAGTGATAAAATGTGACCATGTGATGATAAATTTTTTTTTTTTTAGATAAATGAGCCACTTAACTTTGAGTAGTTATAATTTAAAAGATGATTACAAGTGTCAGAACTAATGTTACACCACCTTCATTTAATGTATTTTGAGGGATGGTTGGATGGAGATGATTGAGGAGTGCTAAGCTGAAAAGTAGGTTACTAATCACCGGAGGAAAACCTAAGGACAGGTGAAACCTTCGGGTGTCCTGCCTTCTATTATAATTCAAGACTAGTTTTAGACCAAGTCGGTGTTTACTCTATTATTTTCTTATCAATTATTCAAGGTCAACCGAACAAATTCCGGAATTTATTATTTTTTAAATAGAGATGTTTGTCGTGGAAAACCAGGAAAGTATATTTTTGACGATAACTTTTGAAGTTATTGAACGATTTTTTTCAAGTTAGTGGCGATTAATATTGTTTTATGATTTTAAGACTCTTGTAGAATTTTAAATTGATCGGTCAAGTGGATTTTTAGTTATTGCCAAAAAATACAAGCTAAAAAATAATTCTTCATGCTTTTAAAATATTTTTTTTTATGTAAAAAAAAAAAAAAAACTAATAAAATTTCTAAACAATCTATTAACCTTAACTTGGAATCTTCGATAAAATTATCATACTTTCAAAATAAAAAACACTTTCTAGTTATTTATAAATCTACATTCAGAAAAAAATGATGATTTAAAATTTATAGTTTTTCACAAAATTTATATTAAATTCCAAAAAGAAGAAAATATAATTGAGTAGGTATGAAAGGGCATTTAATTTTCTATAATACAACATGAATTCTGGTGATTATCCTCATGTGTGTTGTACGTGAATTTCGAGAGTGTAAAAGAGACAGAGCTAGTAACTGAGTAACTGAGTGTGTGTATAATATAATATAGAACGGTGTGAGTGAGTCGGTTGCTCAGCTAAAGCGGTCAATCATTGTATCCAATCCGGCGATCGTTATTGTGCTTCTTCGGTTAGGTTGTTATTTATTTTTTTGTTACGCAATCTCGGCTAAACACAATCACCAATCACCAATCGGCAATCAGCATTTACCACTGACACTTACGTTAACACTGGCTGTCTATACTGTATTTATTCCGAAGATCTATACAATATTTTTTTATTTGTGTCAACGATTTTTTTTTTCGTCCCGGGCCTTGTTAACGATACCTTGTAGTTTTCTCTTGAGAATTCAATTATTATTTTACAATACAAGTTTTTTCTAAGGTTTAAGTTATTCATTTTTTTGAGAATTCGCTACTTAGCCGTATTTTGATCATTCATTTTTTTTAAATAACTTCAAAACTACTGAACTGATCAATTTGAAATTCTAGGGGAATCTTAAGATTGCAAAACAACGTCGATTGCCGCCAATCCGATTAAAATCGGTTGATAACTTTAAAAGTTATCATCAAAAAACTGTTACTGGGTAATCACAATTCGCATTTTGAAATTGTTATTTTTTCGCGATAACTTCAAAACTACTTGTGCCATTTTTTTGAAATTGAAGGAAAGTCTTCAGGTTCCAAAACAACGTCGATTGCCGTCAATTTGATCGAAATTGTTTGATAACCTCAAAAGTTATAATAAAAAATGTCATAAACTAAAGATTGTTATTCTTGACACGAATGTTGAGCGTCACCCGGATTCTCGAAACTAATTAAAGAACTGATTGATTAACAGCCCAATAAAGAGATGCATAAATCTTGAGGTTATCAGTGGACGTGTAAAGCACCATCCGTTAAGTGGCCGGCCGGCGTCTTGACTATTTTATTACAGAGTTTTATCTAGCGGAGGTTAGGAGTTAGTAGCGTTATCTAGGGATCTACCAGCTCCAGCTCCAGCTCTAGCCTGGATTGGGCGTGGGTTGAACCGGTGCCAGTGAGTCGCAAGGACTTAATTACCTGGTCGGATTTTAGTGGCCTACAGTAAATCATAGAACAAAAGCGGCATTTTTATTCGGGCCTATTAGGCCCAATTGTCGGTTGTCGGTTGTCCGTTCTCCGTTCGGTCGCAGGTCTGTCCTTCTGAAGAAGTTTACACGCGGGCGTTTAGTTTTGGATCGCCCGATAGACGATAGACGATAACGCCCGCTAGGCTTAACTGATACAGGTGCCGGTTATCTCACCAGAGATACCCCGGAAATCTTTATCAGCCCAAAGACCCACCGGTTGACGACTCATTCAGGTATACCTTCGGTTTGATTGCGTCACGAGAATTCCTACGGCTTAGGAATTTTTGGAAAAATTTTTTTAGGGCTTGAAAAATTCTCCAAACTCTCTTCTACAATTTCTAAGGAAAAAATTCCAAAATTCCCTCACTCATTTTCTCAAAAAAAAATTCTCAAATTATACTTTTTGACCTTTAACTTAAATTTTCTCCCAAAATAACCAACTTAGAACACTTTTTAGGTGCTTAAAATATTCTCCAGACTCTCCTCTACAATTTCTTCAAAAAAAATTTCAAAATCCCCCCACTCATTTCTTCAAAAAAAATTCTCAAAATTTTTTTATTGCAAAATTTATAAAAAAGTCCAAAATACTCCAATCAATCGCCTTCCATGATCGCTTCTAAAGAGTACGACGAGGGAGCCCGGGCGTTTATTTCTCAATCAGACACATATTTATATATATTTCTTTATCTTTTCTGTTATATATTTAATTCCAGCTTAAATATATACATCCATATACTCGATTATGTACATAGCCGGATCGGAGATATCGATCGAATTCCTATTTTATCTTAAATCGACCTTAGAACTCTCATATTTTCATTTTTAATCCTCTTTTTTTCGTTAATTAATATAAATATAAATCGGCGGCTTTGATCGCGGACGGCGCTAATGAGCCAAAACAATTATTATTGTCCGGCAAGAGGAGCCTCTTTCGCCAGAAGGATTAAATAATAATTTAATCGGGATATTTTTCGGTAATTAAATATATAATTTATTTTTGTAACAAAAAATGATTCTGATGTTGATAGAAATAAATGGAATTAAATCACCGTAGAGACTGGAGAAAAAGAAAATAATCGGCGTTAAGATGACGAGGGGATGACGAGTTAAGTAACCAAGACTAATTTATAAATTGGATGAGCTTTATTATTATTTATTTTGACGTTTAACTTCAACGTTTTAGTTATTTCGACAATAAAATATGGAAGAAGTTTTTTTTGTTAATTTTTTTTGGGGGAATGGGTGGGGGGGATTTTGAAATTTTTTTTTTTGGAAATTGTAGAGGAGAATCTGGAGAATTTTTTGCGATCCTCAAAAATTTTTTAAGTTGATTACTTTTTGAGAAAATTGGAGTTAAAGGTCAAAAAGTGGATTTTTTTAGAAATTTTGCAATAAAAAATTTTTGAGAATTTTTTTTGAGGAAATGAGTGGGGAGATTTTGAAATATTTTTTTTGGAAATTATAGAGGAAAGTCTGGTGAATATTTTAAGCACCTCAAAAGTGTTCTAAGTTGGTTATTTTAAGAGAAAATTTAAGTTAAAGGTCAAAAAGTATAATTTTTTGGGAATTTTTTGCAATAAAAAAATTTTGAGAATTTTTTTTGAGGAAATAAGTGAGGATATTTTGAAATTTTTTTTTTGGAAATTGTAGAGGAGAGTCAAGAGAATTTTTTAAGCCGTAAAAAAAATTTTTAGCTCTTTGAATTTTCCCCAAAAAAATCAATAACCCCGTTAATTTCTCATATTACTACAAAAATATTAAATAAAAAATTAAAAAAGTATTACGGTGAACAAACGTAAGCGGTCGTCCGTCTGGTTCACTCGCGACTTGACATTGGGGTGTAAAAAAATGTCCCAAGATAAACATCAGGTTTAAATTTTTTAGAAAAAGTGTTTACCGTGACACCGGTTAGCACTTCTTTCGTTTCATTTATCTTTTATCTTCTCGTTTGCAAGGACAAATATCTTAATAGCTTGATGACTTATTTTATTTTTTTTTCTCTCCGCTTTTTATTTCGGTAATTCTGAGGCACAGGTTGCGGAGCCTGAAGAGTTTGCGGCGGAGAGGGGACGGGCGTTTATTAGTTTATTTTCATTGGATGCATTGCAATAACAGACTCTGTGATCTTTAACAACGTCTTTAGCAGAAGAGCTCCACTTTGCAACAATAACACGCCTGTGTGGTCCCAGTGGTACTCATGTCACACTGCTGGAGTTTTAAAGAACAATTTTATGTTAAATTTTAACCAGCTAAATTATTAACAAGCCTTTGAATCGAGTCTAGAAGGCTTCAAAATCATCTAAAATCATTAAATTGATTTTTTTTGGGTAGAAAAAGGATTTTTTTAAGTCCATAAGTGGGAGTAATACTTCTAGAAGAGAAAAAGAGCGAGTTTAACACTTCTAGAAAGTTGTATGATCATCTAGAAGTTCTAGTTTGTCATTTTGATGTTTATAGAAGGCTTGATGATCATCTGGAAGGTTATATTTATGGTTTTAACACTTCTGGAAAGTTTAAGAACCGTCTAGAAGGAAAAATTTAAGGTTTTTGGACTTCTAGAAGGTTCAATGAGCATCTAGAAGGTAAAAATAATTATTTTAACACTTAAAGAGGGTCAAAAGATCATCTAGAAAGACAAATATCGGGATTCAAGGCTTCTGGAAGGTTTTATAGTCATCTAGAAGCCTCAAAAATTATTTTCAAACACTCTAGAACCTCAAAAAGTCTTCTAAAGGGTCAAAAAACCTTTTTTTCTTTTATTTCTTGGAGCTAATAAATTTTTTAATATCTTCTCAGGGAAAAATTTTACTGAATTTTCTGGTGAATAGAAAAAATGATAGAAATATAAATAATATAAATAAGAAAATAGAATATTCCGTGAGAAAAGGTTGGATACTCGTTAAAAGTATGTTGAAAATATTTAAACAATCAATGACAATATTTACAATTGCTTGCAAACAAACCGCCGACATATATAAACATGAATAATATTAATCAATAATGTGCGAATGGATCTCTATTTTCCCAAGAAATAATAATTATTTAAATGTTAAAAAAATTCCGTGAATTTTTTTTTTGATTTTTTAAATATTATTTCATGACGTGCGATAGTTCGATGTGATGAAAATAATGAAATAACAACCTCAATATCAATATCAATGATTCTATCCGTTATCGATACGGTATCGATGCGTAGTCATGTAATATGTTATATACAATATATAAGATCTAAGGTTTTAATAATGATAATAATAATTGATTTTTCTACATTCGTTTAGTATATTATATATATAGCTAATAAAATGTCTGTTGACTAAATTGATAAATTAATATCAAGTGTAATAATCGATAGTGATACTCTAATCCAGATCTCAAGGTAAATTATCAATTCTATTAATAATTTTATTGAGAATTTAATTATTGTTTCCTGGGTTTGTTTTCATGGAAATTTCGAACTTTTTGAGGTTCTGGAAAAATGGATTTTTTCTAGAAAATTTAATTTTTTCCAATAATTCTGGAAAAATTGATTTTTTCCAGGAATTCTGGAAAAATTGATTTCTCCAGAACTTCTGGGTAATTGGAATTTTTTTCCAGAAATTTTATTTTATAAATGTTCTGGAAAATTTAAGTTTTGCAAAAATTTATAAATTTTGAAATTTTCTCCAAGAATATCCTCACCAGTTGTTATTTTTAAAACAAAAAAAAGTCCGTAATTAACAAACAAACAAACAACAGATAGAGTATTTACGTAACTGATTGCATATCTACAAAAGAATGGAATGCAGCTGAAAAAAAAAAAAAAAAAAAAAAAAAAAAAAAAAAAA